>PVHY01001175.1:0-171513 GCA_004024945.1 Uropsilus gracilis
CTCCCTCCCCCCCTCCTATACGCATTGCAGCCCTATTTGCAATTAGCACTTTCCCATTCTTCCAGTTGATTTTCTGGATCATAAAGTAGACCTACTGTTATTATTTTGAGAAACTGTCATTTTGTTTCCATTGGGCCTGAATCAGTTACATTTCCACTAACTGTGTACAAGGGTTCCTTTTCCTTCATGTACTTACCAACACTTGTTTCTGGCCATTTTTGCAGATAGCACATTATGGTTTTGATTTACATTTCCTGATGACAAGTGATGGTGAGCAGTTTTTCAATTGCCCATTAGCTATCTGTGTGTCTGATTTGGAGAAGTGTCTATTTAAATCTCCCTTATTTTTTGGATAAGGTTTGTTTTTGTTGAATTGGATGAGTTCTCTATGTGCAGATATTTTCTCCCATTCAGATAGGTGTCTGTTTTGTTGATAGTTTTATGCTGAACCTTTTTTGATTTGATACAGTCCTATCTTTTTGTGTTTTCTTTTGTTTTTCTTGCGATTGTAAAATAATCCACAAAAGTCATCAATGAAGTAGTACTGCAGAATATTTCACCTGTTTCCTTCAATATATTTTACCTGGTTACCTTCATCCATGCCATTAATTTATTTTGAGTTAATTTTTGTATAAATTGTGAGATGGTGTTCTAATTTAGTATTTTTGTATACGGTTTTCTAAACACTTTTTAAATTCAACTTTTATTTTATTCAATAGTTTCTTACGTTGTTGTATATTCCAAAGTTCCCTCACTGTTATATATCTGTGAACTGTCATCATGATCCCTTGTGCTCAGCACTATTATTGAATATATTCTCTTTCTTGTGTACTTTTAGCTCATTTATCATAGATCAACTGTATTAGTATGGATTTATTTCTGATCTCTCAATTACTTCCCATTATTCTGTATGTCTGTTTTGTTCAAGTACTGATTTGGTTACTGTAGCTCTGTGGTATAGTTTGAAGTTTGGGAGTATGATATATATACTCTTCCTCTTTTTCTGTCAGGATTGTTTTGCCTGTTTGTTATCTTTTGTGTTTCTATATGAATTTCAGTGATTATCAGTTTCTTTGAAGAAGGCTGTAGAAGTGATGTTTTAGTGATGATTTAGTGTGGAATAAACACAATATTTCTATCTTAGGCAGAAGTTTATGGAAAACAATTTGTGCTGTGGAAGAAAACCCGAGCAAATGTTTCAATTTTAGCAGTAGACTCTCAGACACTCAGAAAGTGAATATCCTATATATAAAGTGGAATAATTCTCTCTAACAACAGGGCTGATAATGACCTAATAGCTTAGTTCCCAAACTATTGACTGGAAAATTCTATACTGCCTGCTTGTGAATCAGTATCAGCAATACTGCACTCTAACTCTCCTTTGTGCTATAATGTTATACAGTTGTATTGTTATGCACTGTTTATCCTTCAGTATTCATTTATAACTATTGTTTTCCCAGTGTCTTTTAAATCAGGAGAAAAAAGGTAAGCCAAAATAAATTTGCACTGTCTTTTACATTTATATGTGTATTGCTTTCACATAAATTTTTTTTCACTTAGCCTTTGAATGTTTTACCACTGCCTTCCAGCTCCTGTGGTTTATGTTTAAAAATCAGTTGTTAATCTTACTAGTAAATATGATGCATGATGAGGATTTTCTTGATTGTTGCTTTCAAAATTCTTTTTGGTGTTTGATATCCTGACCGTTATGTCATGTTACAGCATGTCTCTGTGCTTTTCCTTAAAATTCATCAAATTTCTTAGATGTGTGGACTTTTTAATCCAGTTTTGGGAGTTTTCAGTTATTTCATCAAAAATTATTCCCCCTTTTCCCTTTCCTTCTGAGGGGATCTTCCATTATGTATATTTTGATATAGTGTATAGTGTCTCACAGACAAGACACTTTCATGTCCTTTTTTTTTTTTTTTTTGGTAGTCCAGTTGAATACCTTAATTGGTCCATCATCAAAGTGTCAATGATTATGGTTCCTCAAGTGTACTGTTGTGCATGACTAATGAGTTTTTCCTTTCTGCTTATGCTTCTTAATAACAAAATATCTGATTCTTTTTTTTTTTATTTTCCACCTCTTTGATGTTATCTTCTAATTGGTGATGCAACTTTCTCATACTTTTATTTTTTTAGTCAGTTCCCTTTAGATTCATTAACTATAAATTGTGTTTAATATTATTTAAATACATTATTAGGTACAAAGTCTGGGTTTCTTCAAGACAGTTTCTCTTAAGTACTTTCCCTTCCTACATGGTCCATATGTTTCTGTTTCTTTGCATATTTCCTAATTATTGAAAAAGGACGTTTTTCATTATATGTCAACTGGAAATCATAACCCATTCAATTTGGATTTGCTGTAGTAGATATTTTTCTTCTGTTTCATGCTTTTGAAGTCTTAACTTTTTCTTTGTCATATGTAGCTATTGAAACCTCTGTTAGGTTATCTTATTGGTCAGTTAATAATCAGATTATTACCTTAAATGTCTAGAACAAGCAATTCTTCAGGCCTCAGTGCAGGAGCTCTGTGTGTGTATCTTAGAGTACACTTTGATTATGGTGGGAGGTGGTTCACAACTCCGTCTTAGTACTTAAGGAGGCTCATGGTTAGCCAGATATAAGAGCATAGGGCCTTCTTAGGTCTTTGCTGGATATGTGCACACTATGGTGTTTATACCTGGTTTTCTCTAGATGTACAAGAATAGGTTGAAACTTTTCAGTTCTCTCTATGGACCTCTAATTCCCCAACTTTTTTTTTTTTTAATGTTTGGTCAGTTTTTTTTTTTTTTTTTGAGGCTAGGTCTTCCTATTTTTGCCCATGGAACCGCAGGCTCTCGTTACCCGGGATACCGCAGACTCAAACAATCCCCAGCCTCAGCTTCCCAGGTAGCTGGGATGACAGGTGCGCACCACCACGCCCAGCTATTTTTTTGGAACTAGGTCTTGCTGTGGGCCCCAGGCGGGACTCGAACCACGATCCCTAGCCCCGGCCACTTCATAGGCTGAAGCTTACAAGCACGAGCCACCATGCCCGGCTGGTCAGCTTGTTTGTTACCTGAACTTTTACCACCACCATAGGAAGCTGTGTGGTTAAGAATTACCACTATTTTATTTTATTTTTTTTTTTGAAAATGCCCCTAGGGAAGCAGCCTGGAAAGCACCAAGTTATGTCAAATAAAGACAAATTTGGGGTTATTTACAGGGAACTATTACACATGTGAAGTTATAGCAGATATCGGGGAATTGGGATTTGGAGATGCTCCAACCTTTTGTCTAATCCAGTGGTTGCTAGGCTTCTGCTTTCCACTGTGGTTTTAGGATGTTGGTTTTCAAGGATGTCATCATGCTCAGAAGACTGTGTGTGTGGGATACAGGGTAAGTTCAAATGTCACAGTGCTCACTGTTCATACAAAGATTGAGAATTACATTTCGAATAACCTTTCCATAGTTTGTTGCAAGGCTTCAGTTAATTTCCAGATTTCTGACAAAGTTGATTTATTATAGCATTTAATATTCTCGTTGCTCTTATGATAAGAGTTTTGGAAATATTTTATTGCTGCTGAGTTATTACCTTCAGAATCTAAATACATTATTTTTCACATTAGTCACCTTAGTTATTCCTGAGATTGGAAGTGTCACTATCAAAAATGCAAGACTCAAATAGGTGAAAGGTTATTCTTGATTATATAATTAACTCATTTCCATTATGCTTTTTTAGTATTATAGACTTAAAATGCTTATTTAAATTGTAAATGCTTTTCTCTAAAATGTAAGTTTGTGCCTATTTGACCTTTAATTACCATTAAGTAGATATAATTCACCTGATCTACTACTTTACCATTTTGTTTCCTAATAGATTAACAGATCCTTTTCACATTAAATGGAATTAGTGATTTACTTTATGATTAAATAGACACAATATCTAAGCTTTTATTTAAGAGATGTTTCTAGATACAGTAGCACCAGTAACTAAAACAAAAATAAAAGAAGATACACCTTCATAGAAATGACATTTCTAGAAATAGCATCATACACACACACACACACACCCTTTTATTAAGTATAGGACCGTTGTTTATATATTGCTTCTCTTATTACCATGAAATTCCTGGTCAGGTTTTAAAGGTGGTAGGATTGGGGGTAGGTTAGAGTGGGAGGAGACAGAGAAGTAGAGGTAGGGAAGGAGGACAAACTGAGAGAAATGGGGGGAGAGAGAGAGTACAAAAGAGAGAGAGAGAGGTTGAGAAAGATACAACATGGGATTTGGAGAGAGAGGAAGAAAGATTGAGACAGGCAAATAAAAGAACACAGATGTAGAAACTGGGAGTTAAAGGCTGACCTTTCAACACATTTTACAGAAGATGGTAGAAAAGCTGAATAGGAAGAGTTAATCATTTTTTCATAGAATATTACTCCTGAAAGTAATAGTTTTGAAAATAAAATATTAATGGTGAACTATATTTGGTAATTCTGGACATAATATTTCTTATTTGAGTTTTCAAAATGTACATTACTAGCAAAATAAGGTGTGACACTGAGTTACTGAACTTGGTTTAAACTAGCATTTTACAAATTTATTTGCATAAAGAACACTGTCTAAAGAGCACAACTAGTAAACTGAGAAACTAGTGTACTTCTGCACTACAGACTGGTGGACTGTTGACAATTTTATTCATTTTTTCCTCTTTTGATTAATGATAAAGGGGATATATAGGTAGGTGAAGAGTAGTGCCACATAAAGATAAAGATAATCTTTTAAATATACTTCTGGAAGATAGAAATCAAGTTTTTCCTAATCTGGGTCACATAGTGTAGATAATGAGGGTTCATAAGTTTGCAAAATTAGACAATTTTTATGGGTGCCATGAAAACTTTAGGATTGCAATGAATTGGTTCTCTACCTTGCACAGAACCTGACACAAAGCAGTTCTTAATTTGTGAGTATGTTTAATGGATGAACGTATTTATTGTGCTTTGAGGGTGACAAGATTTCATACAACTAATTGTTTAAAAGAAAGAAGGTGAGGAGATAATGAAATACCCTAATACTTACCTTCTGATTTTTTGGGTGGCTTATTGTTACCTTTTTAAGATTGGTAAATTTATGGAAAGTTTTTTTTTTTTTTTTTTAATAAACAAGAACATATTGCTAAATCTGATTTGAAAACCATAGAGTTAATGCACTTTTCCTTTTACGTGTGACTGTCATGATTTTTAAAAACCTTTCCATTTAATGTTTTGATAATCTCAATCAAGTGAAAATTATATCTACTTTAGGACATATTTGTTAATAGTAAATGAAGATATTTCATATGAAAGCACACAATTTAAGGCCTATCTTATCACAGAGTCCCTGGTTTTTGTTTGTGTGTGAATATTTTATGTGAATATTCACGTGTGTGCACGCGCGTAGGATTGTATGATAGGTATATAGTTTGTAGATAAGAATAAGAAGCTGAACACAGAATTAAGATTACCTCTGAGTACTCTCAATTTTCTACCTGTTTTATTTAATACTTTTCAATTGAAGTAAATGCATCTTTAAATTTTATAGTCTTTGGACAGTGGAATTCCTGAGTTTTCTCTGAAAGCAGTGATAGGTTAAATTTTTTTGTAGTAAACTATGCTCAGCTAATCCAGGGGGTGATATTATCTTGTGATTTCAGATCCATATGATTTACTACTGAATTTTAGTAAATTTTTTTTGATATTTCTGAAATATAGTTTGAAAATTGTTCTTCAATTCAAGCCTCTCTCTTCATACCTTTTTCAATATTTTAATTTAAGATTGCTTTTTATAAAGTACTAGAGGAAATTCTAGCATAAAGTTGTCTATTAAAATATAAATCCATTATCTTGCAAGCTCCTAACTAATGATAGACCAAATTCATTTCAGCCTTGGTCTCGAGTCAGCAGACAGCACTATGGATATAATCAGTGATTAAAGTCATATAAAAAAAAACAAACTTATTTTTAAAGTTCATATTAGTATATGTATGAATAAAAACAATTCATGACTAGATTTCTAGTTTTATGATTTTTTCCTTAAAATTCCACATTTGCCATTTATTATTATTACTTTTATTATATAAAATTTATTTACTTTTTTTTTTGCCTCTAGGGTGTTCCTCCCCCTTCCTCTTCTTGTTGTCATTCCATCTCCTCTTTCACTGCCAGTTATTGGTCAATTTTAGCCCATTGTATTCTTCCTTTTCTTTCTTGGAGCAATGTCCTTTTCCAAGTGAGAACCTGCTTCCCTGGGACACAGAGTCTTGTGCTTACTTTTCCAGGTGTATCTTCATTGTAGATAGCTGGTTCATGCATGTTTGGATCCTTTAAGTGCCTCCTCCTTCTTATTGGTCATCTTCTCCAACCCAGTTTCTGTTATATTTTGCTGCTTCTTCACTTTATAGTTCTTATCTCTAGCACTGAGGGTCTTTCTCCCAGCTGATGTCCATAGAAAAGTTTCTTGATGGGGATAGGCACTGGTGGATGGTTGGTCTGTCTTGTCATGGGCTGGCTGCCCTTTTTCTGTGGTCTTCTCCCCGTGGAATGGGGGGGCACCTCACTTGCACTGAAGGCATCTCTGAATGGGGAATTTTGTTCCCATCTGTGGGAACATTGTAGGTGTATATCTGAGACAGTTTGTCACTACAGATGGTCTCACGTCCTGTGTCCTATAGATCCAAAACGATCTTTTGTCCTGGGCCTTAGTTCTTTCTCCTCACCAACATCTTCATGTGTGTCTGTAGTTGAATTAGTGATTTGCTGTTCCTGGTAAGGACTGGCTGGATTTGGAGTGAACCAGAGGGGTGATTCAATCCCCCTCCCCCCAGCAGCCTGCGTGCCCAGAAGTCCACCCCACAAACCCGAAGGGAACAAAGCAGACCAGAGTCCAGGGGCATGGGTGCCTGGCTCCCCGGGCAAGCTGAGTGTTGAAAGGGTGGGGATAAGCTCTCCAGGCCCAGACCACTTTGTTTAAGGTGGCCTGGGACCCCTGACTGTCTCCTGCTAGTCAGACAGACATGAGGGGGAGACCTCCCCCCCCCACCTCTCACTCCCCAAACCCAAAGGGTTATGATGTTTTTGATAGTGGGATTATAGCGTGTTTTAATTGTTCTTATGATTTAAGTATTTAAGTTCACTTGTTCTGTCCAAGGTGTCTAAAAAGCCGTTGGTAGCTTGCTGCGTATGATGTTATTTGCTAGTTGGCAGGCTGGCATATTAAAAAGAACCTCAAGTTGCCCCATGTTCTCTCAAAATAACAGCAGTAATTATTCCATTATTAAAATGGGATGAAGAGAGCTCTTTATCTGTGATTCTGTAAAAAAAGAAATAACTTATGAAATGATTTGCAGGAACATTATGATATGACAAGTGCTGTGTAATGTTTATAATTTAAAAAAATTTGACACAGGGTTATCTGAATTTTGCATAATACTTATAATAATAAGTATTAAGTAGGGTTAAGTAGGGTATTTGTACAGTGAAACATCCAGTATATATAAATTCTTTGGTTAAAATTAAGGTAAGTTTCCTGAATTTTTCTCGAAATTGAGTAGAAAGAAAAAACAGAAGGGGAAACCACCAAAAACCAAACAAAAAACAACAATAAACCAAAAATGTAAAATATCTGAACAATTGAAAACTTTTTTCTCTGAGTGGATAAATATGTGGTTCGCTATTGCCAATTACATCAAATCACAAATTACCTATGTGATTTCAGAAAAGTGTTTGAAATAATGAGAATTTAAAACAGGAAGTTTCTTTATTTTCAATATGCAGAGTCCATTTTAGACTCAGATATATACACACACTACATGGTACTGAACATGGCCCATCATTTTAGAGCAAGTAGTTAAAAGGGGAACATACATGGTTCAGTCCAGATAGATAGAATTTCCACTGTGTGCATAGCACAGAAGCATAAAAGTGTGTTGACACTACACCTTTATTGAGGAACTGAGGAATTCTCCCTTCCACTTTTATGCCTGTAATAGTAATCAGATGTAAACCTCTGTTTAGGACTATTTTAAATGAGTGTATGAAATACTTTAACCCTGTGGAGAGCATATGGGTATCTCCAAAGGCTTTTTCCTTAGAGTAGCCATTTTTCTGTTATGCATAGGATGTACTCCAAATAGGAGTAACAGCTTATTTGTTTTTATTCTTGAGTCTTTACTATTCTCCTTCACTTTTCATGAAAGTTAAGATCTACTTGAAGCTTATTTGTTTGACCTGGAGAACTTCCCATTCTTGGGAAAGAATTAAAATATCTGCACTCTGATTGAGTTAGATGATAGGTTCTATGAAGTAGTTTTACTCTTTTTTTTTTTTTGAAACTAGGTCTCGCTATTTTTGCCCATGGAACCGCAGGCTCACGTTGCCTGGGGTACCATGGTCTCAAGCAATCCCCAGCCTCAGCTTCCCGGGTAGCTGGGGATACAGGTGGGTACCTCCAGGCCCAGCTATTTTTGGGGGCTAGGTCTCGTAGTGTTGCCCTGAGCCGGACTCGAACCGCGATCCCTAGCCCCAGCTGCTTTATAGGCTGAAGCTTACATGCACGAGCCACTGTGCCCGGCTAGTTTTACTCTTTAAAAAAAATGTGACAGAACTAAATCAGATGAAAACTGTGGTATCTTATTCCTGGCATTGATTTTCATTCTTTAGTAGCTTGGACATCGGATTCAAACTCCCGTTTTTCGGTTTGACACTGCAACGATGCAACCAGAAATGATACTGACTGGGGCAAATGTGATAGATTTTTGTGTTGATAATTTTAACCTCTAGGCAAAATGTTTCCTGGCTGGTCTGATTTGAACTTAGGTTAGTGTGGAAGTGACACTATTTTTCTACTATACACTTGAGCTTTGAAGAGTTCTGCTTCTCTCCAGTATAACTCTCCTGACATCTTCCACAAGTATTATACTTTCTGGAAGAAGAAAGATCCACAGCTACTAAAACTTCGCCATATTTGGCAAGAACATATGTATTGAGCTTTTTAAACCTCAAAACATAACACATGCAGAACTGATTAAATGTACTTAACACAGATTAATTGCTTTTTCAAAGGATATTGTTTCATCTTATTTTGTGGTCTCAGTGCCTGCAGTTTAAGATAATTTTAGCTGATAATGGAATTGGTAACTATTAAATCTGTTTATGTGGGGATTCTCCAGGGGAACAGTATCTCTTGACTGACTGGTTTTGTAGGACAAATGATCTATATGGATTCCATGATATTTTGAGGGTGAGTTCCTTCTTTAATATCTGCATATGTTCTTTCTGATATTTTCACAATGAAAACTAATAATTATTTTCCTGTTTTTGTTATTTTTCCTTTTTTAGTTAAACTAGGTCTGTTTCTGCTAGATATCTGTTTAATATCATGTGTAATCCTTTGGGGGAAAGAGAATATGCTTCTGCTCCCATTGAGTGGCAAAGAATAATATATACGCTCAGGAAATGATTATTAATCAGGAAGCGAATGCATTTCTTTCAAAGTACTTGAGGCTGGAGGTGGTTATGAGGCTTACATTTTGTCCTTCCTACTGTCTGAACTATTTTCCCTCTTTGTCTTTCTTAAAACAATTTTATTATGTCAAAAATATTTTTGTGATGAAAGAGTATTTGGTCATGGTTTTTGAGCAAAAAGACTGTTTTAATAGAAGTATTTAGACAGGCTACCACCTATCAGGTTGCCAAGTCATGATTTATTATCCAAATATCATTCAAAAAGGATCATTTTGTTTGATGCTGGTTATATAGTAGGTGTATTATACCAGCAAGTTTCCTTGACAGTTAAAAGTGGTGTCATTTGAATATCTGATAATATAAAGTATCCTATAACCACTATTTATTATAGAATATTCTATATGTGCTAATGCTGATGAGTTGAGACTTGGAAACTTCAAATGGATAGGGAATGAGATACTTAACTAGCACTCCTATAGAGTTTATTTACTCTGTTTTTTGGTTTGGAAGAGATAAATGGATATGAGATATATGGATAATTTGCCATATTTATAAATAATTACCAGAAGTGCTGTTAGACTTACATAGTCATCAGTCTCAGGAGAATTTTCAGATTATTTCCTATATTGGAAAATTCTTTTTGTTACTGAAGCTTTCCAATGTTCATAAAATTTTCTGATTTTCAAGGAAGAGAGACTCAAAAGTTTTCCAAGGAAGATGTGTACATTATTGGTTGGTAACTGCCAAGTGAAGACCTGTTATTCCTAGGTCTCTATCTGCTTAATCAATGATTTGTGTTTCCTTGCAACTTTTGCTTTATTTGCCAAAGTTCTTCAGCTCTTATAAGTGCTTGCCATTGAATGTTTGACTTTTTTTTTCCTAATGTGAAGATTCTTATATTCTGATTCAGATTTTTTGCGGATGGAACTTAATTTACTTTGCCTTCTCTTTCAGACAGTTCATCCACTTCATAAGCTATTGACTGTCTAGTGGAATGACTGCTTTGAGATAATTTCTTACTAATAGATCAATCAGAAGAATCTGTGGTATGTGTGGGATGACAGGGAATGACAGAAAAGAAAGTGAGATTGGTATTTCCTTAACAGGGACTGTGAATTGAACATTTCCTTTCAGAAAGGGTGAAAACAGGCCAAGTGCCCAGTATCTGTAGTATACTCAACTTTAAAAAGTTTGATTATAAATAATCTCACTAGTTGATATATTTGTCTTGGGAACAGAAGCAGATTCATTCAAAGATTGAAAACTCATGTTTTAGATACTTTCCCTACTGAGATAAAAGAATAAAATCATAATTTTTCATGTGGTAAACAACTTAGATGATCTGTCTTAGATGATCTTATCAGATACATCTGATAAGGTTGAGATCAGTGAGATCAGTGACTAGAAGAGAATAGTTTCTGTTTAGACCCTCTTAATGGTGTCACACAATTTATTTGCCTGTGTTTTGGTGGCCTGATAGTTTCTTGACCATGGTAGTTTTAAGTACATCAAAGACTGGTGTCTAGTTAGTTATTGGTACAGAGGAGTAGGTATTCACTAATTTTTGCACAGCTAATGACTTGTGACATGCTTTGTTGGTTGATGGTGGAATCCATAGAATGTCCAGAGAAGAAAAATGATCCACCTGCAGAGCTAGGTGTACCTCCTGTAGAGCTATGTTACACATTCTTGTTTTAGACTCGCTGACAATAAATGAAATGATCTCAACTTATCACAAAAGTGATTAATTTCTTCAGAATAGGATGTTACCTATTGTACAGAAAATAATACAATCCAGGTGTTCCTGGCTAACCTCCTGGTATCCCTTGATAATTTTGCTAAATAGTTTCTTTCCAGTTTGTATTTATCTGTGCTAGTTTATTCTATCCAGGAAACACAGTCTTGTTCTTTGCACATGAGCGAGAGATACATAAGCATTATTCCATTCTCTGCTCAGCAAGACATGTATCTATATGTGTACACAGTGCTTGCTGTAATCTACTCTTCAGTTTCTATTGTGTATATATATATATATACACATATATATATCTGACATTTATTTGAAGACAAATAATAGGTATTTGACTTTATGTCTTCATCATCCATCTTATGAGTGTATTCCAGCACATTATGACATCTGTTGCTCCTTGCCTTTGCATTTCTGTTCCTTATTACATTCCACTCCCTTTTATTTTGTAATTTTGTCTTAATAGTTTTCTTTCTTTTAGTCTTAACACACTTGTAGATATTTTCCAAATTGCTTATTTTGAATATTTTTTTTAAGATGGAAAAAGTTACCTCATTTGGAAGGAATCTATAAGCTTGCCCTCACTACTTTCCCTGGTCCAGAGAGAACTAATACTACTTGCACTACTACTCAATTGCATATCTACTTCTAAGGTTGTATTTATCAGATGGAGTGGTAAGCAATATATGGTGACTTTTGTTTTTTAAGTTTTTGTTAAGTTTTTCTCATTTTGCATTTTTCCTTACTACCATCCCTTATTGCCCCCTTTCTCTATTACATTTCCTTCTCCTAACTTCAGTGTTTTCACCATGTTGTTTAATGTCCACCAATTTTATGTTTTCATCAAAAAATCTGTTTTATAAGAGTCCAGTATTTGTTATTGTCACTGTGACTTGTTTTACTGCACAGAATTCCCTGAACTCTTTTAATTTGACCGTCAATGATTGCATGTTATCTTTCCTTATGGTCAAATAGTGTATATTTTTAAACTAATCATCCTTTTAGCTTTTTAAACATAAATTTCATCTATGATGAAAATTTAGGCTATTACACACCTAGCTACTGTAAACAGTGATGTAGAATATATAGTTTTTCTTGTGTTTATGATTTTATGGTATTTGGATTGATGATCAAGTGTGTGTTCCTGGCTCATAGGATATTTCCATTTTTGGCTTATTAAGCTTACTCTACATATATTAAAATAAATTCAGACTATGCTAGTTTACATTGTCACTAACAGTACAATAGAGTGCTTCTTTTTCTAAATCCTATCCAGCACTTTTTAGGGGTCTTATTAGTATGGACCATTCTAACAGATGTTAGATTGTAGTTCATTGTGACTTTAACATGCATCTCTTTTACTGGAAATGATTAGGGCCATGTTTTTGTATGCTTGCATATTTTTATGAATAGAATCATACAGATAATTTCTTTTTTTCTGCATCTTTCAGTGTGGGTAGTAATGTCTCCAGTGCTGTTGACACTGAAAAATCATCTGGCTCTGGGATTTCCCATCTCTGTTTCTTGGATTTCAGATTCCTCTGATCTCTTGATTATATCATTGCAGCAGCCTTATAACAACCATTCTTTCTGCATGAATTCAAAGACATTATGCTGGGGGTTGTTAGTGATAGAGGGCTTTGGTTTTTCTCTCAGTGGTTTTATACCTGGAGTAGATAATGCCTTTATGACATGTCTACTAAGTGTGTTATGGAAAATATCTTAATTTCTTATTTATTGACATTTGATCTGTTTACTTTTTCAAAGAAGATACTTTAAAGAGTAAAATGTTTGATTGCAGTCCTTTGTTTCTAACGGTTATCAGAATATTTTTAAAGGTAAGCAGAAATTGCTAAACAATGCAGTTTTAGAATTACTGGTAAAATTTATTTTTCATATTTTTTACTCAAAATTATCTGGGTTAAAAAGGGACATCTTCTAAATAAGATTTAACTGATCAATACATCATTGTTGCCTCTAAGTTCCTAATAGATTTGATTGGGTAGAGCTGGGAAAATGTGATTAAACTGATAATTTATTTTCAACCAACATATGTTGGGAAACTTCTTGTGAAGGTAGTTCTTTGTTAATTCATGTAAAGATTTGTACATAGTGAAATCTTTTCATTAGCCAGGTCATTTGTACTTTGTTTCCTGAAGAATGAGAATTCCATATATATTAACAGTCTTATATAGACCTAGTCTCAGATGATCTATTTACTTACAAAATAATCTGCTATATTACAAGAACAAAGCTTCTTGGTTAACTGTCTCATGCAATTCTAAAATACATTGCATAAGTCAAACAATGTAAATGTATGCAAAATGCCTCAAGTTTGATTTTTCAGATGATAAATTGAATGCAGGTGTTCATTGTTTACCTAATTGTAAGATAGCTTATTTTGTATCTACTTGAAACATTCTGAGCATGAATCTATAACTGCAGAGTGAGAAACCTGTGCATGCATGCCTTTGATTTTGTTTTTCTCTAATGTATATATTGTTCTTTGTTGGGCAAACTTCCCAAGCTGCCTTGCAGAAATAATACTATGAATGAATTAAGATTGAAAGAATATGTAATCAGATTATTTGTAGCCATGGACCATTTTACATGATTACCATAAAACAATGGTTTCAAACTCTTTTTGTTATGAAAGTTCTGAAACTTGTGGAATTCATTCCCAGAAAAATAATCCCATTATACATAAAATATTTATTTAGAGGTTTTTCAAACCCTCTGGGTCTTATTTATTTACTCCATGTTAACAACTCTACTATATTTTCAGACATTATTTATGGGAATATAAATTGAAACCACCTTTATGGAAGACAATTTGGAATATTTCTTTAATTAGGATGCACATACTCCTGTTTCTATGTAAAGATAACTGACTGAGCATTTATCTAATTCTCACTATTCAAACCTCATTAAAGCTACTGGTGAGGGATTAAAAACAAAATATACCCATTAAAGTAAAAAGAATAGAATTGGTGACAGTATCACAAGAGCTGGAAAACAGATGATGAACAGCAAGTAACTTAATCTAAGAAGACTGAATTATGAGTGAGTTGTAGGGAATTAAATTTGATTTCTTAGGATTCCTGTAAATCAAGGACTTGACAGTGCGAGGCACTTCTGGAAATGAGTAAAGTGGGGGTAAGTAAGGTTTGGTGAAGAATATTTAAAAAGCAGTTTAATCTCTAAATTACCTCCGTTACTCTGACATTCTCCTTCCCCTCTGCTCCATAAGACAGGTTTAGGTGAAGCAGTGTTCCCTCTTTGGGAAAAGCAATGAATGCAGTGAAGAGCCTGACTACTTTGCTTTAAAAAAAAAAATGGTGACTTAACAAACCATGTAGTGTACTAATTGCCAAATGAGGAAGCCCTGACTTTTCTTCTCTCAGCAGCCAGTATCCTGGTGGATTGATTGACTTTGTTCCTTGACTGGAAATTGGGAGAATTTTGTTTGGGGAATCTATGAAGAAAGTCCTGAAAAATGCAAACTTAAAAAAATTCCCAGTAAACAGCAAAACCTCATCACTCTAAGTGAAGCTCAGTGTTCACAAATCAAACCCTGTACTTAATGCTTAATGGCTTTTTAATCTTCTGTTCATAAGTGTAAACTGAAAACAAATATTGCCATATTATCTACAGGACCTACTTATTGTTAAAAAAAAAAATGTCCAAAAGAGAAAGAGTGATTTTGAGGAAGCAGCCTTTAGTAGGGAAAGGAGAACTTTAAACAAATTAATAATTCCATTAGAGGTAAGAAAGTTCTATAAACATGAAACAAAATCTGAACACTAGGAAATACTTAGAAAAGAAAAGGGATAAAAATAAGTCAAAGGAATTATCCAAAGAACAAAAAGATGAACTGTAGGAAAGGAAAGAAATTCAAAGAGCATCAATACTAAAAAAAATGTTTCAAAAGTGAAAATAGAGGGAAGGATATAATAGTTTACAAAAGAATAAAAAAAAAGAATTAAGTATTTCAAAAATTTTATTCCTGTTTTCTCAGAAAGGTGTTAGGGTATTTGCTCCACAAAAATGAGGGAACTAATGAAGGATTATGTGAGATCCATGAGACAGGAGATTTATGGTAGTGGAGAGATGAAGGGTATTCCCAGGATGTTGGTGGTAGGAGATTTTAGAAGTGAGAAGGTCAAGATAATTAAAGGGTGACATTTTCAGGGATATAAAATAGAAATGTCTTGTGTCTGAGTATTTTGAAAGTAGATAGAGACAAATAGCTGTGTTGTTGAATGAATCATAAGTATATGGAAAACTAAACATATACAGCAAAAGGTAACTTTTAACTCCCGAGAAAACAAAGACTTGAGCAGGAAAGGAGTATGACAATATGTGATTTAGCTGTGAGTGGTGTTTATGTTGTCAGTTCTGTAAACACTCAGTGTTGATTGAACCTACATAATGATACCGAAGGACTAGGGAGTGAGAAATATATTCTATCGAGGTTGGAGGACAATGGACAACTCTTCCATAGGTGGTTGCCAATTCAGAAAATCAAGAAGCAGCATATCACAAGTATGTTATTGAATGATTAAATGACAGTATGATAGGTAATAGTTAATGCTAGGTGATAAATTCTTTGACCCTTATTCTTTGGTCTTATAGCACAGTGTTCTTTCAAACCCTTTCTGTAGCCTCCTGGTGAGTAAAGTGTGTTTCCCTGCCTCAGTGATTTTGAATTTGGTTTCTTAGTTTGCTTTGGGATTTTTAGCAATGGTGAATTGATGTGCATGTGCTGTTGGTTTGGCCTTTTCTTGCTTTTGTTACTGCCATCAGGAAGACACACATTCACTGCTATCTTCCAATTGGAACTGTAGAGTTGGAGAGGCCTCAGGTTTGCACTTTGGGACAGTGCTCTCATCCATTGTGCAGCTACAAGTGAGAAATACATTTATTGCCAAGTGCTACTGAGAGTGTGTGAGTTTGGATACAGAAATATTTGAATAATAATGAATAATAAATAATCTGCTAAAAGAAAGAAGTACTTCTGTCTGCAGAAGACTTAATGGAGTAAAGAGGGTAAGGGTAAACTTTTTCATCACACATCTTGAAAGTATTTTTTGGTTTAAACTACCTCATATATCCACATAAAAATATGCATTAAAATTTAGGAATTCAGGAAAGCAGATTTTGGGATTTATTGTTCTTATAAAAAGGAAATTTAGTGGACAAATCAGAGATCAAGGTAGTTGGGCTCTTTAGACTTCCAGTCATAGTCTCCTGGTTGATAAAGGCAGTCTAAGAAAACAGAGATTTTCTAAACAAGAGTATATGAAGGTTTTACAGGGTTGAATACTATGAAGAAATGAAATAGAAGGTTTAATATGAGGACAGAGTAGGAGAGATGATGAACGCAGTTTCCCATTAGAGACTGAGTGACAGGAATGCAAAATTGTAGCTGAATCACAGAGGTGACAAAAAATTCAGATCTTGATTATAGAAAGTAGTTGTTTAGAAAAAGGTAAATGTTAAGGAAATAGTATACTTGAGAACTTGTGTACTTGGCCCTTGAATTCAGCCAGTATAATTCCAACCATTGCAGTAAAAGGGAAAACTGAGCTGTGTGCCTAAGACTGGAGACTCTGAAATAGTGAGAGATGTCAGTTTTTTGAAGGTTGGGGGATTTGAGAAGTGGAATAAATTTTGGAAGGATGTGTAGAGGGTTTTGTACAGAAGAAGAACAATGAGGATCTTTAAATGTCCTTCCGGCCTTCTTACCCTGTGGAAACTGATGCTGGAAAAGGAGTAAGAACCTGTCAAGAATGATGACCAGCAATGGCTGTTCCTTAAATCTAGGAGAATATGAATATTCTGGGTAATGGTTTGAGTTCACTGCAGTATAACAAAGAAGATAGTGTGCTAGAAAGGATGGGGAAGGAGGCTACTACATGATGATGCTCCATTGGCTCACCTCACTACTGCATAGAGAAAATTTTTTTCTATGCATAAATTCTAATAAAAATTTGAGGGAGAAATTATACCAAATCGCTCAACTTTCTGAAGATAAAACCAGAGGAAGAACTTCCTCATTCTATGAGGTTACTACTGTATTACTACCAAAACCAGATAATGATATTTTCAGGGGAAAAAAAAAAACCCTATATACTGATATCCTCATGTATATACATGCACATGTCCTCAAAATATTAAGAGTTCAATAGTGTATACAAAGGATTAAAACTAAAACTAAGTTGGATTTTTTTCCCAGATATTTGAAGTCTACTTAAAATTAAGGAAATATATTATAATATGTCTACAAGATGAAGAAAGACTCAAATGATCATTTCATTAGATGTGGAAAAGGCATTTGACAAAATCTAGCATTGTTCATGACAAAAAATCCCAGCAAACTAGAAATAAAGCAGAACTTACTTGAAAATATGTAGAGGTGGGTGGGCCGAAAGAGTATAAGGAACTATGCTGATGGGGAACTACAGTGGTCGCACATAATGGGAGAAATTATATACTCTCCAAAAATTGACAATGCAAAAAAAAAAAAACAACACAGTACTTCCTAAAAAATAACCACAAAACCTACAGTGAAGCATCATACTTTGTGGTGAAATTAGGAACAAGACAACCATTCCTTTTCACTATCATTCTAGAATTTCTAGCTTTGGGAAAGACAGTAAAACTATCTTTGCTGATGGCATGGATTATCTTCATAGACAATCTGATAGTCACAAAGCAAAAAGCCCAGTCATAAATGGCCAATAGGCATATGAAAAAGTACCCAACATCATTATTAATCAGGAAAATGCAAATCAAAACCACAATGAGATATAATCTCACACCAGTAATTATGGCCCATATAAAAAAAGAAACATGGGCAGCAACAAATGCTGGCATGAATGTGGAGAGAAGGGAACACTTTTATACTGCTGGTGGGAATGCAAACTGGTCCAGCCACTATGGAAAATGGTGTAGAGGACCCTTAAACTACTAAAAATAGGACTACCATTTGATCCAGCAATCCCACTTCTAGGAATCTACCCAAAGTTTACCAAAACTCTAATTCAAAAGGACACCTGTTCTTGGGTGTTTATTGCAGCACTGTTTACAACATCCAGGAAATGGAAGCAACTCAAATGCCCCAAAACAGATGAATGGGTCAGAAGGTTGTGGTATATACACACAATGGAATATTATTCATCAATCAAAAAAGGCAAGCATGTCATTCCCTGCAACATGGATGGAGCTAGAGGGAATCATGTTAGCGGAAATAAGACAAAAAGAAAAAGAAGTACTGAATGGTCTCACTTATATGAGAGCTATAGGGAAAGCCAACAAATGGAGAAGAATAAAACTGTCAACAGAACTGAAGCATAGAGCAAGAGAGGGGAGGAGGGAAAAATCAGGGGAGGGATGGGCACAAGAGATTAAAATGGTTCATAGTGTTAAGTTGATGAGAGAACCTTGGGGTATGAAAACATACAATCAATTTAAAAAACTTAAAAAAATCTGATTAGTCAGTAAAAATCTGTGACTAGGTAATTGTTGAAAGTGTTGGGATACAAGGTTAATATACTGCAGATATGCTTTCCTATATACCAGCAGCGAAGAGTAGAATTTGAAGTACAATTTGCATTAGCACCCCAAAATGTGATATTTAATATATCTATTAGATTTATAATGTAACAAGATATGTATAAGGTTGGTGTGAGCAAATGATGACACTGATGAATAAGATCAAAACACTAAACCAGTGGGTGCTGCTTTTTGTTCATAGATAGGAAGATTCAATATTATCAAGATGTCAGTTCTTGAAAACTTAAGTTATAGACTCAATCCAAGTCCAACCTGAATAAAGAAATAGAGACAAACCAGCTTAAGTATTGATAACTGACATTTGTCAAGAGATACAGCAATGCAATGGAGCACAGGAAATCTTTTCAAGTGGAGAGCTACATGTCAAAAAATGTACCCCCTCCTTTATTTTTTACAAAAATGAACTCGAAGTGTATTACAAACAGAAATGTAAAACAAAACTTTCATTAACCTAATAGACAGTAGCAAGGAAACCGAAGTAATTATAAGCCTAGAGAACTGATAAAATAAAGGTTTTATATGCAAAAGAAATATTGATAAACTGGATTTAAACTTTTTTTTCTCTACAAAAGTATTTGAGAACACAGGTCAAACTTGACAGACCAATTTTGCAAAAAGCATCTGATCAAGGAACTGTTATTCCAAATGCAGAAAGAAGTGTTAATACTTTACCAGAAAATGAATAATTCAAAGGCCAAAAGATCCTAAAAGACTCAGTAACAAAGACCAACAGATGGCAACTAAACATATGAAAACATAATGGTACAATTATAGTCATTCGAAAATGTCAAGTTAAAGTGAGATACTGCTCCGTACCTATTCAAATGGCCAGAACCCAAGACACTAACAACACTTAATGCTGGTAAGAAAAATGTGGACAGTTCTTTTACTCTTGGGAAGAGAATGGCAAATCCATAGAAAATGGTTTAGCAATTTTTTACAAAATTAAATATTATTACCAACTGTTTCAGCAGTCATGCTTCTTAGTAATTACCTGAATTGACAACATAGGTCTACACAAAAATCTGCATGTGAGTATTTATACCAGCTTATTCATAGTTGTCCAAACTTGAAAGTAATCAAGATGTCCTCATTAGTTGAATACTTGCATAAACTCTAGTGTATTGACACAATGGGATATTATTCAGTGTTTTAAAAAAAATGATCGGACCATGAAAAGATGGTATGATTGTTAACTATATGACATTCTGAAAAAGACAAAGCTATGGAGAAATTTAAAAAGTTCAGTGTTTGATAGAGCTTGGGTGTGGGGAGTAGAATGGATTGAAAGCACAGGAGTGGTAGGGCAGCAAATATACTCTATATTGGACACATGCTTTTCTAGAGTTGAGATAACTTGTAGTATGGAAAACACCAGTAGTATGGAACTCGTAGTATGGAAAACACCAGTAGTATGGAAAACGCCCACTGCCAACTGTGGATTCTGGGGAATAATGTTAAATCTGGTGTTGTATTTTGATAGTGGGAAAGACCTCTGAGTGTAGTGAGTATTCAGGAAATACTGTAAATATATAGTCATAGTTTTTCAGTAAACCTTAATAAAATATGGTTGAAATTACTCAGAATAAAAAGTGCATCGGAACTAAACATCTCATTAGATTTTGAGTGTTTCTAAAACTCCTTAGTCTGCTCGGATTGACCTATCGTTTTTCTGGGAATACAAGTTTATGTTGACAATAATTGCCTTAAAATTTGTGAAGAACAGTTTCATTGCTTTTCTGAGTTTCACAGTTGCTATTAAGAAGTTTCAACAAGTTAGGATTCCTTCTTCTTTATAAGAGACTTTTATGGTTACTGGTAATTGTCTTTGGTATATTTGCATTGATTAGGTTTTATAGTCCCTAAGTCCTTTTAATTTGGGATTTCATGTTCATTATTGCAATTTAAAAAGTTATTTGACTGTTGCTTCTACTCTTTCTCTCATTCACTTCTTTCTTCTAATTATTTCCTGCTCCCCTCCCTCCTTAATATATTGGACTTTGTGGTCAAGTAACTTAATTACTCCTTTCTCCCCCCCCCCACTTCCCACCCTTTCAAATATTAACCTGTTATTTTGTGTATAAATACTGTACCTTTCTGTGTTTATTAAGTCTTTTTTTTAAAAAAGTCAGTTTCTAATTCGTTCTTAATACTTCTGACCTTAGCTTTCATGTTGGACTCTTTCCGTGGGTTTCACATAAATCCGTGAGTCAGTTCATGTTTGTGTGTTGAAGACTGATTGATTTTTTGGAGTTTCTTGACTCTGAGCTGTACATGACTGAACTAGACTGGATATTTGAAAATGGCTGAAACAGTGTCTTCAGAACTTCTGCTGGAAGAATGCTGTATGATAAAGTTTTGGTAACAAGTTTAGATAGACATTCTGAAGGATTTATATGTGTCTCTTGCAGTCAGTGACAGCATTATATCCTCATACTGCATAATAACTGCCAACAATTTGTGCAAATACACATTCGTTATTAACCTTTTGGACTGGAACTTACCACCTTGCTGGTCATTTTTGCTGTATGTATTCTCTTTTTGTGACTGACTTTGTATTGTTAGTTTTTATTTCTTTTTGTGATGCGAATGTGATAGCCTCTACACTATGGAAATTCCTTAGTTTTTATTTATTTCTGTTTAGTGTTTTTTAATTGACCTCACATTTTTGCCTTAGAATTCTTTTGTTCAGTGATTTCCTCAAAATCACTGATCTTCAATGTTTTCATCAACAGCCTATAATAATAGGTTACCACAAATGTTTATTAATTCCTTGTGTTTGTGGATCCCAAATGACTCCTGTCAGTCTTCAGCAATCTGTTATTGTTTAGCTTTTTCTTCTTAAGCCTATTTGTACCTGGAGTCTATTCCTTTTGTGTTCTGCCTTGGGGGAGTTGGTGATAATGTTCTGTCTGTTTGGGAGGAGGTATGCCTTTTTATAGATTTTATATTACGTTCACATCTTCTGAGCTCAGTTCTGCTGTGTTCAATAAAGAATTGTGCTTATATGTTTATCTGCTTTTTCTTTTGTTTATATGTGACCATCACTTGTTCTAGCTTTCCTTGTGCCAGCCAAGATTAGAAACTCATCATTGATGTTGTTTAGAAACAGAAAGTCAGAATTTAATTTTTCATGAAGTGTGTGTTTTTGAAATAAAAAGGTTTTATTGCAATATGGATGCATTTAGAAGAAATCATATTAGCAAAAACAAGCCATAAAGAAAAAGGCAGAAACCAAATGGTTTCACTAATGTATGGGATATAGTGAAAAAAAAATTAAATTAAGAAAAATAAATAAAAGCCTTGAGGAAAGTCAAAACAAGCTAAGCACCAAAATGAAATGCACAACTATGAACAGGAGGGAAAGGGGGGGAAGGGAGGGGGGGGGCAAACCCTTGAGATTACAAAGTTGTGAAATTTATATATAAATAAAAATAAATATATTAAATTAAAAAAATTAAAAAATTGCTACAGGTTTTGAATAACTCTTGACAACATAAGATTCCTTTGTAATATATAACCAAAGACATCTCATCAAGTAATTTACAGAGAACATGATCTCAGTGGTATGTCTAATGCCAAAAATCATGGGCTTAAATAAATTGGAGGCTTACAGTTTTTAAAGTATCCAATCTAGAAACTGAGACCTAGAGGAGCAAATCAGTTTGCTACTTAGGTAGACAGGAAATTTGAAGTACATTTCATGCCTCTCAAAGTCTTATTCTGCATCACAATCAAATACTTATAACTGAAAGCTGAAATTAGTCATCTGAAATAACTAAATCAACTGTCTATTACTCTGAAATTAATATTTAAGATATACCTTTATTCTTCTCAGTGAAGCTTTTCAAATATTTCTGTTTGAATATTTTCTAATTTGATGTGAGCTAACTCATGTAATGTCTTAATAAGTAGCAATATATGTAAAAAATAATTCCTGTTTATATGCACAATTCAAATATAGCAAATATTAAACACTTATAAAACCAAAAAAAAGGTTTTATTGCAATAAAAAAAGAGCCCACAATCCTAAACCTCTAGAAATGTTAGATTATGCAGTGAGTGACATTTTTACAGTAAGTCACTACTCTTTCTTCCAAGATTGCTCATCCTTTATTTTCTATATATATTTCATGTATGCCTGGTCCATAGTTTGCCATGCTTCTCATTGACCTTGGTGCTTGTAATACTAAAGACTTGATAAAATTTATATTTGTTGACTTCTCAGTTGGTGCACTGAGCGGCAGGCAGGAGCACAGAATTAGGTAATTCTCGTTCAAATATTTAAGACAGAATTGCTCTTCTTTCAGACCTCTCTCTATACATACTCTCTGAACGCTTAGAAGGCTATCCAGGGATGTTAGATATGTTGTCTCTAAAAATAACTGGAAAAGTCATCTTTGGGATTTAAACATGAGTATTAGAGAATTCTGTTCATTATACATATAACTCATTTACATAACGCTAGATGAGACATTGCAGATGTTGCTGGAAATACAAATGGAGACTTAACAAAATCCCCTTTGACTCTGCTATTGAACACTATTTTAAAAATGAAGATACATTGGAAACATAGATTAACAATAGAAGACAAACTAGATCTAGTCAATTTGAAACTCAGTATATATATGACTATATATTCTTGGCCATTCATTTCACAAATCATAACATGTATGGTTTGTAACTTCTGGTACAATAAACCACATCGGCAAAGGGTTCTAAATGTACATTCATGTTTATTTTTTCTTACTAAGATGCATTATTTTTAAAATGCAAACCTGCCAGATGTATGATGCTCCTAAATTTACTTGACATATTTTGCTTTAAAGCCTCTTCTCTAGTTTTATTCTTTAAAATGAAGGTCAGAGACTTTTTCCTGGTAGACTTTGTCTGATGTACTCACATAGAATTAAGTATTTTATTCCTCTGGTTACTTAAAGGTGTTCTTTTAGAGCTGCATCTATAACATTCTGTTGCCTAGTTATTCATGCCATCTCTCATTTTTATATGCAGTTACTTAATATAGAGCTTGGACATGATGGGTACTTGACTTTATTCAGTTGAGTTATGTTGGTCAATTTGATAGTCTGTAAAATGCTAAAAATGGTATTTAAACTATATTAGATCTGTGAGAGACCTTTACATTTTTTTCTCACATTGAAAGACTGAATCAAAATATAAACCTTTTAAAAAAGAATATATTGATATTTTTAAATATTGAAAACTGACCTGCAAATATCTTGATAAAAACACAGGGAATTTGGGATTTATTACTACACATATTTACAAAATTAAGTTCTGCTGTAGTAATCTTCAGCCATTCCTCCAGGCACTTTAGAAACACTTTTTGAAAGGTAGCTTATGAGCAAAGGAAAGAGAGTATTCATCTGACACCTGAAACTATTGAGGAAGTGCAGAACTCTGGTGGTTGCAATGTTTCTGTTTCTGTTTGTTTTGTTTGGTCTTTGGGGCACTGGAACATCATTTATAACCTGATTAATCAGTAGGTATTTAAAGATTTTGTAAGTTCTCTAGGCCCTTCTTTTTCTATGTGTAATTGATTATGAATAAAAGATTTAGTCTTATTTAAAATTAAATTTTAGTATGTTCATTTCCCCCTCTCTCTAGTGCAGTGACTATGACTTGGAATTTGGAACTGAGTGTTTGCAATTGGCTCTAAAATACTGTCACACAAAAGCCAAACTTGTGGAAGGATCGCCAGACCTGTGGAAGGTAAGGGACTTGTACTTGGCTCTAGTCTTCTGTTTCTGTTCTTCCTGAAGATACTCTGTAAATAGAAACTTTTTACCTTTGATGAAGATGGAAATGTAATGTGGCAATAATTGGTTTCATACAAAACATTTCCAGAAAGGTAGCAACATGTGTGCATGTGTGTGTTCTTTCATTCATTAGAAGCCTTCAAAATACAACATCTCTGTAGCTTGGCTTCATGAGAAGTGTTTTTGAGATCACTTTTCCATGTAAATGCATAGCATTTAGCATTTATGATTGTTTATTTAAGTCTGGTATGTAGGATGTAGGATGCAGGATGCGGTTCTGCTTCTCAGAATAGCAACATTTCCTTCTAGGCTCACCTGAGTTGAGAGGCTAGCTGCCCCACATGGGGTTAGGTAATTTGGTTTGTGTTCCACACAAGGAATTGTTTTCCTTTGGCAAAGGAAAGCCCAACTCTTATAGTGGCAAAATTCTTTCTTTTGAGGGAATGAATGGGTTTGGTGTTACCATATACTGCTTCTTGTTGAGGTGTTGGATATTTTGAAGTTTGAAGCTCCTTTGTTTCATTTGGGAGAAATGTGTTGAACAGTATGCTTTTTCATAATTTTGAAACAAGCACTGCTGCTTTTGAAATAATGGATGAAATAAAGCATCCCCTGAATCTGATTAGTAAAGATCCATCGTAATTACAAAATTACGTTAATATAGAAACATATCTTCTCATTGACTGTCAAACCAAAAAACAAAATACAAAAAAATATATGAGTTGACTAGTCATACTTCACAGCAATATGATGAGTCTTGCTGCATGCTAAGATCTTCTCAGAATATACTTGCTGAATTTTAAGATTCCAAATGTTGGCATGCTTTATAACCTGGTGGAGAAGATTTATACTCAGAAGAAAAGCATTGTATTCATTTTTTGTATAAGATTTAGCTGGTGTAACATAGAATTATTGTGGGAGTTTTGGTAGTTATCCAATTGTGTGTTTTGTTAATGCTCCTGACTCCTCTCAAGACTTCCCTTTGACTGCTAGCCTTAATTTGGATATTAAATTAGAAAAAAAAAGAATACTCCAAGATGTTGTGTTGCTCCTGATATAGAGACACTCTGGTTTCATCATTACATTTTCAGGTGTACTATAATGCACTTCTTGTGAGTATTTGGAACCTACAACAAAGTTATAAGAACATTAACTCTTAATCACTAGACCTCCAGGGAGCATTACCCTCTGTCAAACTTTTAAAGCATCCTGACATCTACAGATGACAGAGACGCAACACATTACTCTTTGAATTTTCCACTTCATCTTCATGAGTTCATTTCACTTCTTTTTGAGTAAAAGTCTCATATTTCACTGCTTCCTTTAGCAACACGGTGTTAGTCCTCAGATGCTTCTTGGCATTCTGCTTCTCTTCAAAGTGGAACAAATGCCAGTGCACCAAGGCTGTGGTTGACCTTTCCAAAGTGCTTCTTGTCACTGTCATTTCACTTGTTCATGCTGCTGTACTTTCAACTGTGCACCTGTCCTTGCTTCCCATCTTTCCTGGAATTATGTTCACGTGCCAACTCCTTGTATCTGTGAATGTCATCTCATCTGAAAAGACTTTGCAGGTCTAATATAGTTAAAATGAGGTCTTACAGGCAGAGAATTGACCCCATATCAAAATACAAGAACAGAAGAGATAATACAGATATGGGGAGAATGCCAAAGAGGGGAAAACACCAATGGCAATTGAGGTAGAATTGGGATGAATTGGTTTTCAAAGGAAAACCAAGATGGCTGGTAACTACAAGGAACTTCAGGAGAGGCTGGGAAGAATTCTTCCCTACAGACTTCAGAAGAACCTTGATGATGCTAGCATCAGGATTTTGCACTTTTAGCCCTCAAGGCTGTGAAACAGTAAATTTTTATTGTTTTAAACCACACACTTTGTGGTATTTTAAGGCAGCCCAAGGACACTAATAGATATATGCCAATGAGTATGGTACTATTACAGACTCAGAGGGATCAATGTCATTGTATCATCTTTCAAACATAGTATCAGTTCACTTTCCAAATTAGTGGTGTGGCTAGAACAAAGCCTCACTGTGAAGCACCTTCCAAGAGCTGTGATGTAATGAGTTGGGCAAATTTGTTTTTCAGATGACAATTCTGAGTCTTATTATAGTGCTGCCATGCTTCTTCTGTTAATTGAGGTGAACTTTTTTGAGTGCAAATATTGCTATTGTTTTAGTTCTCCATTTTCCATTTCTTATCTGCCATTATCTTCTATATGTAACTTTCTGTTGTTTATTTAGCACCTATTTAGTCACCCCCCTTATTGAGGTAACATTGATTTACAAGAATGTATATGATTTAGAGTTACAGGTTTAATTCTGCAGATGTGTATTACTATAACACACCTTCCACCTAACACCCACAATTCTCTGTTGTTCATTGAATCTCTCCCTGCTTTGCTCCTCATCTTCCTCTCTTCAGATAGCCTCAATTTTACAGATTTCTGGGATTTGTTTTGGTTTAGTTTCATCTTTTACTTCCCTGCCCCATTTTCACATGAGTAAACCCACCCGTATTATAGTCTTTTTCATCTGACTTACTTGCTTAGCATAATCTTCTCCAGTTTCATTCAGATTGTTGCAAGTGAAACGGTTTCAGTTTATTTTCTATAGCCAAGTAGAGGTACACACGTGTACATCACACACACACACACACACACACGTACTACACTTATTTTCCTGATCCACAGTCAGTGTACTTAAGCTGTTACCACTGCTTGACTGTTGTAAATAGTGTTAAAAAAGAACACGTGAATCCATATATCCCTTTGGATGTGTGTTTTTGCATTCTGTGGGTAGATGTGTAGGAGTGAAATTGCTGAAATGCTTTAATATTTTAAAGAAACGTCTATACACAGTTTTCCATATAGGGTGGACCAATCTACATTTCCCACCAATGGTGTATAATGTTTCCTCGTCTTCCACATCCTTGATGACATTTGTATTTTTTCCCAGTCATTTTCCTAAGAACCATTCTCTTGGGTTTGAGTTGTTACTTCATTATAGTCTTCATTTGTATATCCCTGATGAAAATTGATGAGTGTTTTTTCATTTGCCTATTTGCCATCTGTATATATTATTGGAAGAAGTGTCTCTTTATCACATTTCCGTGTGTGTATATGTGTGTGTGTTAGCTAATTTTTATGAGTTCTTTATAGATCTTGAACATTAGCCCCCTGCCTGATATATGATGTGCAAATATCTTCTCCCATTAAGCAAGGTGTCTTTCCTTTCTAATGATAGTTTCTTTTGCTGTATGTAATTTCTTTTACTTTTATAAGTCCCGTTAGTTTATTTTGCTTCAATTTCCTCTACCTTTGGAGTCAAGTCCCCAAAGACATCTCTAAATTTAATGTCTCACATTGTTCTGACAATGGTTTCTTTTATGTGTTTTCTGGTCTTGGGACTCAGATTCAAATCTTTAATCCATTTTGAATTAATTTTTGTGTATGGTGTGAGATAGTGTCTAATTTCATTTTTTGCATATGGTTGTCCATGTTTTCTAGCACCATTTGTTAAAGAGGCTTTCACTTCATTGTTTTCTTTGATTCCTTTGTCTTATTCTGCTCTCCATAGAAGTGTTTTGTTATAGGCTCTTCCTCCATTCTGTTGACCAGGGCTATCTATCTATTCCAGGGCTATTTATTTCTTTTTTAATTTTTTAAATTTTTTTAATGGGCTATTTATTTCTGATTGCTTTAGGTTTGTAGAAGACTTTGATGTCTGCAATGTGATACTTATTCTCTTTTTCATTTTAATAATATTAATTCTTGTGACCCATAATCATGATATATTATTTCATGTCCTTGCTTCATCAGCTTCTTTTCATAGCATGTGGTAGTTTTCCCTGAATAGGTTTTTCACCTTCTTTATTAGGTTTATTTCTAGGTAGGTAGTTACTTCATTTTGTTGCTATTGAGAATGAGATTGTTTTTTATTTTTTTATTTTTCTGTCCATTATTTTCATATAGGAATGCAGCTATTTTTGTATATTCATTTTGTAGCTTCCACTTTACTGACTAGTTTCTGGTTTTTTTTGGTGGATTCTTCAGGGTTTTATGTATATAAATTATCATACCATCTGAAAATTCTGAGAAAGTCTTACTTTTCCCATTTGAATTCTTTGTATATCATTCTCTTGCCTAATAGTTCCAACTAAAACTTCAAATAAATTGTTGAATACTATTGGTAAAGTGAACATCTTTGTTTTGTACCTAGTCTCAGAGGAAAATTTTAAGTTTCACCACTGAATATGATGTTAGCTGTCAGTTGGTCACATATGGCTTTTATTACATTGAGGTATGTTCCTTCTATCCCCATTTTTTGAGAGTTTTTATCATAAATGGATTTTGATACCTATCAAATGCTTTCTCTCTGACAGATATGATATCTGTCATATACTTTGACTTTTGTTGATAAGGTGAATGATACTGATTCATTTACAGATCTTGAAGCATCCTTGTATTCCATTGATAAATCCTATTTGTCCATGGTGTATTGTTGAATTTGGTTTGCTAAGATTTTGTGGAAAATTTTATAATAGTATTCATTATGGATGTTGGCTTATTGTATTTTTTCTTTGTGATAGTCTTGTCTGCTTTAAATATCAGTCTTAGTATCAGAAATGTCCTCTTAAAATCAGTTTGGAAGTATTTTCTTTTCCTCAGTTTTTTGGAAGACCTTGAGAAGGATAGGTAATAGTTTATCTTTGTGGATTTGATGAAACCACCTACTCTCTTCCTGATACAGTCTTGGAAGGTTGTATTCATCTAAGAATGTGTCTGTTTATTCTAGGTTTATCTAATTTATTGAACAAGTATTACATAGTAATATGTAATTTTCTTATACTGAATTGTCTTTTGTGACTTAACTTTCATTTCTGAATTTAGTAGTTCCCTTCATTTTATCTCCGTGAATCTAGCTAGAAGTTTGCCTATTTTCAAAGAACTAGCTTTGGGGTTCATTGTCTACTTGGGCTGTTTTTAATTTATTTTTTCTCATTTTTCTTTTTTTTTATTATAGTCTTCCTTCTGATAACTGTTTTTTCTTTTTCTAGTTCCTTAAGGTACAAGGATAGACCATTCATTTGATATCTTTCTTAAACATAGTTTTATTTCTATAAACTACCCTCTTAAAATGAGTCTTATAGGTTCTAAAAACATATTTATTTTGGTATTATCTCCAGATAATTTTTAATTTTCTAATTATGCCAGGAATCTTTTAATATTGTTATTTAGTATTTATATCTTGAGAATTTTTCCCACTTTATTTGTGTGATTCATTTCTAGTTTGATACCATTTGGATGAGAGAAGATACTTGATGTGATTTTGTTATTCATGAATTTGTTCACAATTGTTTTATGATCCAACATGCAATCTATCTTGAAAAATACACCTGCATTTTATTGATATAAGTGTGACTTTTGCCTGCTCTCTTTTGGGAGTTGGGGGTGGGCCCTATTTCTTGCAGGATTGTTTTCTAATCCTTTGCTTTAAGTCTACAAATATAAGTGCTTTTATTTGCTTGTCCTAGAGGTAGGAGAACATTGGGAATTTTTTTTTCTGACCCAATTGGCCACTTAGTGTCTTGTGATTGGTGAGTTTTGTCAATTTATGTTTAGTGTGATTGATATATGTGAGTTGTTACTGCCATTTTGTCTCTAGTTTGCTACTTCTATTTATTTTCTTTAATATTTTTGTGGATTTTCTTATGTTTTGTTTGTAGGAGATGTCTAGTTTTGGCTAAATACTTTAATTTTTTTTTTTTTTAATCTGGGAAAGGCTTTATTTCTCCCTCATATCTGAAAGTGTGTCTTATGGGATCTACTATTCTAATAGAAAAGGTATTATTTTGTATGTTTTGAGTGCAATATTCATTTTCTCGCTTTTATTGGAGTTTCTTCTGAGAAGTCTACTGTAACCCTGATGAAAGCTTTTTATTAAGTTACTGCTTTTCTCCCAGCTACCTTAAGTATTCTTTCTTTGTGTTGAGTTCTTGGTGGTTTCACTACTATATTTTTTTGATATAGGCCCTAGTGCAGTTAGGTAAATAAGTATCTTCTTTTGGTTTAGTGTTCTTGTATATTTTTTCCAGGTTTGAGAAGTCTTCTACTAGTTCTTTGTCATGCTTTTTTCCTATTCTGGGCTACCCCTTAAGCTTATATACCTTTCCTTTCCTTTCCTCATGGTTTCTGGTAATCCATAAAGTGTTCCCCCTCCTTCCCCCCCATTTCCTCCTCCCTCCTCCTCTTCTTCCTTCCTCTTCCTCTTCTTCCTCCTCTTCCTCTTTCTCCTTCTGTTTCTCCATCTCCTTTTCCTTCTCCTTCTCTTTTCATTTCTTTTCTTCTTCTACCTGGGTCTTTTGAGCATTACTTTCTGTGAGATGACTAATTTGATTATTTATTTGGACTGTTTGGCTTCTATAGTTTTCTGTAGAATGTCATATTTTATCAATTGAGCTTTTTGCATAATGAATTATTTTAAGCTGCAGTTTCTATTGGGTATTACTAATTTTATTTCTCAGCTCATTTTTCTGAATTTCACTGTACTTGATAGCTTTTCTGAATTCTAAGTTACCACTTTTACTTGCTTTTGTGTATTTTTCTTCATATCTTTGAGTTTATTATAGGGATAGGGAGATAAAATTGTCTTTGTCATTTCTGGTTGAATTCTGGAGAAGTATTTTCTCTTCATAATATTGTATTGCCATGCAGTCCCAAGGTACCATGTGATTTTGTCTTCCCATTTCACTCTTTTATTTCCCTTTAAAAAAAAGTATATATACGTACATATATATGTGTGTGTATATGTATGCACACATGAGTGAGTCTTGGACCTATGTAGCAATTGGTGCAGTTTACGAGGGAGGGATGCTGGCCTGTATTTATGGCACCACCAGTATCATTACTTTCTGTGAACCTGAGACTTTGCTGTTTGTATCCTGGAATTGACTGTCACTAGGCGCATCAGTTCTCAGGAGTGGGCACAAGGTAGCACTGTCCAGTGCATTATCTTTGTCCATTTTACTGTGGCCCCAACCTGGGGCTAGCCTATGGGGAGTACTCTAGCTACTCCCAATAGTCAAAAGGCATCAGCTATCACACTGTTAAGCTTTCTCCTCCCCTGAGCCCTTGGCTGGGCTGGTAGCCCCATTCTTGAATCCCCTTCCCCGGACCACACAACCTTCTGTCTTTTCTTTTTTTTTTTTAAAGTACATCTTGTCCATCAAAACAGCATTGCTAATTCTTTTCTGTGTTAATCTCTGATATCCACGGGGAATTCTAGTTCACTTCAATTCATAGGACTCTCTGGGTATAATTTTCTCCTGGTTAAATATTAGTCTTTTTTGACCAAAAAAGAAACTTCAATCATCTTTTATTATTTTTATTATTATTATTGTTGTTGTTGTTGTTATTTCTCTATATATTTCACATCATTGTATTTCCCAGGGTTATCCCATGACCATATCACCCATGAAGTGTCATCTTGATCTTTTGTACTTGTCCCTTTCCTGGATTCTCCCTCCAACCTTCCCCTCCCTAGCTGTATGCTTTAGTTCAGTTGTTAACTACTTTTGATTGATCATCTGTTTGTTTTCTCTATATTCCCACCTATAAGTGAGACTATTGTTTCTTTTTCTTTCTGACTTATATCTATTAACATGATTTCTTCTCGGTCCATCCATGTTATCACAAATGCGTCATATTTGTCTTTTTGATTGCTAAATAAGTGTATGGTGTAAATATACCACAACTTTTCAACCAATCATCAGTTTTGAGACATTGGATTGTTTCCAGATCTTGGGTATTGTAAATAGTGCTGCAATAAACATCCAAGTACGGGTGTCCTTTTGATTTAATGCTTTGGTATCCTTTGGGTTGATTTCAAATAGTGAAATTGCTGGATCGAATTGTACTTCCATTTTCAGTAGTTTGAGGGTCTTCCACTCTTCCACAGAGCTTTCCACAGTTTGTATTCCCACCAGCCACGTAAGAGTATTCCTTTTTCTCCACATCCACGCCAACACTTTGTTGTTGCCTATTTTTGTGATATGGACCATTCTTGCTGGTATAATGTCATATCTCGTTGTGGTTTTGATTTGTATTTCCTCTTTGGAGAAGTGTCTTTTTAGCTCTTCTCCCATTTTTTGATTGGTCTTGGAGTGTTTTGCCCATATTTTCCTCTATGTATTTAATGATTTCAGGTCTGATATCCATTTTATCCATTTTGAGTTGGTTTTGTACATGGCAGAGGGAATAGTCTTGATTCATTTTTCTTGCATGTAGCAGTCCAGTTTTCCCAGCACCATTTATTAAAAAGGATATCCTTTTCCAATGTATGTTTATTGCCACTTTGTCAAAAATTGGTTTACCATACTTGTTGACTTTAGATCTGGTCATTCAGTTCTGTTCCATTGGTCTGTGTGTATGTTTTTGCTCCAATACCCTGCTGCTTTATTTATTATGGCTTAGTAATATAATTTGAACTCTGAGAGAGTAATTATTCTGTTCTCTCTTCTTTTGGTAAGGAGGGCTTTGGTTGTTTGAGGTCTTTTATTATTTCATATGAATTTCAATAATTTTTGTTGTATTTCAATAAAGAATGTCATTGAAATTTTTATTGGAATTGCATTAAATCTGTTGACTGCTTTTGGTAGGATGGACATTTTAATAATATTCATTCTTCCAATCCATCAGCAGAGATTGTCTTTTATTATCTTATGTCTTCTCCTATCTCTTTTAATGGTGCTTTATAGTTTTCTTTGTATAGCTCTTTCATGTCTTTTGTTAGGTTTATTCCCAAGTATTTAATTTCCATTTATGTGATGGTAAATGTGGTAAATGGAGTATTTTAAAAAAATTTTTTCTTCTTCTGGCTGATTTTTTGCATACAGAAAGACTACTAATTTTTGTGTGTTGATTTTGTAGTGGCTACCTTACTGAACTGGTTTATTGTTTCAGCTAATTTTTTCTGTGGATTTTTTTGGGTTCTCTACATAGAGTATTAATATCATCTGCATGTAATGATAACTATATTTTCTTTTCCTACTTATTTTCTTTTTGTCTTTCTTTTGCCTTACTGCCCTAGCTACAACTTCTAGTACTATATTGAAAGTAGTGTGTGATCACCGTCTTGATCTGTCTCCAATTTAGCCTTCTTTGAAGACACTGTATAACTTATCTTTAATATAGGCTTCTAATACAATTTTGTGATCTTTTGTATGAATAAACAGTATGTTAGTTGCTGTTCAGACTAAGGCAATGAGATTTATACTTTGAAATTAATGTTCTAGTGCTATACTAATTCCAAAGATGCTACCATTAAAAAAAAAATTGCAGATTCAAGAGAGTGAGTACGGTTCTTCTAAAAGTACTAGTATACTCAGATATCTGGACCAATCACCTGGAACATGATTTGGAAATCTGAGGCAGTAAAAGACACATTTGGACATAATCAAGAGAATATTCACTACCATAGAATTGTAAAACAATGAAGAATTCTTAAATATAGACCATTATTCTTTCCTGTGTTTCTTAGCAGTCAGGGGTTTCACCCCTATAAAAGTGAAAGGGGTGATTACAAATTCCTCATGATTCAGTAAGGGTAGAGGATATATTCGGGAATGACCAAGAACAGAAGTACATGACTTATTCCTGGGAATAGGAGCCGGCTCTCATGTTTTCCCTTAGAGACTATGATTTGGCATGCCTTAGTGAGCACAGTCTTAAATTGGTGAAATTTCATTTAGTGTACACATTAACAACTTCAGTTTCTTTAATTGTATTGTATCATATTTTTGTCCCACTATACTTAAATACTTTGTTGCTTACTACACTGCACAGAATTAATTAAACAGACTCTTAGTTTCTAAATGTTAAAACCATCTTCATGGCATAAAAGATTTATAGCCAGTTGTTGAAGAAATTCAACAATTATGTTCCATTTTCTGAAAATGGATTTTTAGGAGTGCCTGAAGTGTTTGAGTCATCACAGTGTTAGTGAAATGACTGACTTTTAAGAATTCCTTTTGATTGGAGAAATATATCATTTTAGGTCCAAGTATTCTAGCATATTTGTTAAGAAAAGAATCAAAATAGTATCTTTTTAATCTTAAAAATAAAATGTGGTTTTATTTTACTTATGAGGTTTTCAAGTTTAGAGAAAGAAATATTTTCTAGATGGAGATAATTGATGAAGATAAAAATAATAGACTTCCCTCTCCATATCTATATGTACATCTATTAAACATTCTAATTTATTTTTTGTTGTTGTAAATCACAACAAAGATTTACGACACTGTATTTGGTTTAGGAGAATAGGTTCACTCTTCCTCAGATATGTGTCATCACATCAGAACCCATTCTTTATTTAAATTTTATTTATATATAAACTTCACATCTTGTAATCCCAGGGATTCACCCCCCCACCCCCGCCTGACCATTTCCCTAATCACTCCCTGCCCCAAGTTATGTTTTTCAGTTTGATGATTAGCTTGTTTTGACTTTTCCTCATGGCTTTTGTTTATTTTTTCCCTATATCCCATATATTAGTGAACCATTTGGTTTCTTTTTCTTTTTGACTTGCTTCTGCTAATATGATTTCTTCTAAGTACATCCATGTTATCATAAAAACATCAAACTTGTCATTTTTACTTGATGAGTAATATTCCATTGTGTATATATACCACATCCTTTTCATCCAGTCATCTGTTTTGGGGCATTTAGGTTGTTTCCAAGTCCTTGCAATTATAAATAATGTTGCAGTAAACATCTGAGCACAGATGTTCCTTTGTACCCACATTGAGGTCTCTTTTGGGTAGATTCCCAAGAGAGCAATTGCTGGGTCAAATGTAGTTTCATTTTCATTAATTTGAGGGTCCTCCCCACAGCTTTCCATAGTGGTTGGACCAGTTTACATTCCCACCAGCAGTGTAAAAGTGTTCCTTTCTCTCCACATCCACTCCAGCACTTGTTGTTGCCACATTCTTTGGATGTGGGCCTTTCTTACTAGTTTAAGGTGGTATCTAATTGTGGTTTTGATTTCTATTTTGCTTCTTGCTAGTGATGTTGAGGAGTTTTTCATGTGCCTTTTGGCCATTTGTATTTCCTCTTTGTAGAAGTGTCTTTTTTAGTTCTCCCAATTTTTTTGATTGGGCTTCTTGTTTTGCTTTTGTTTAGTTCTGTGAGTTCCTTGTGGATCTTTGTTATTAAACCCTTATCACTCTTGTGGAGGGCAAAAATTTTTCCCCATTTGGTTGGGCTTCTTCTTGTTTTTTCTGTTGTCTCTTTTGCTGTACAGAAGCTTTTTTAGTTTGATGTAGTCCCATCTGTTTATGTTTTCCTTCATTTTTTGGCCATCTGTACATGTGTCCAGAAAGGAATTTCTGAGCTGTAATTCATGGAGAGTTTTGCCCAAGTTTTCCTCTATGTATGTTACGGTTTCAGGTGTGACATTTAAGTCTTTTATCCATTTTGAATTAATTTTTGTAATTCATGACATGGTGTGAGGGGAGTTACCTTGGTCCATTTTTTTGTATGTCTTAGCCCAGTTTCTCCAGCACCATTTATTGAAGAGGCTGTCTTTGTTCCAGTGTAAGTTTTTCACTCCTTTGTCAATGGTTAGTTGACTATATATGTGTGGTTTTATTTCCGGGCACTCAATTTTGTTCTATTGGTCTGTCTGTACCAGTACCAAAGCTGTTTTAATTATTATGGCTTTGTAGTATAGTTTGAAGTTTCGAATTATAATACCTCTGTTCTCTTTTTATCTGGTCAGGAGGCTTTTTGATATTCAAGGTCTTTTGTTATTCCATATGAATTTCAGTAATTTTTGTTCTGTATCTTTAAATAATGTCATTCAGATTTTTATTGTGTTTGCACTGTATCTGTAGATTGTTTTTGGTAGGTTGTCCATTTTGATGGTATTAATTCTCCATGGAGTAGGAATGTCTTTCCATTTCCTTGTGTCTTCTATTTTAGCAGCATTTTAAAGTTTTCTTTTGTATAGTTCTTTCATATGTTTTGTTAGGTTTATTCCCAGATATTTAATTTTTTGGGGTGCAATGATAAATGGGATGGTTTTTCTGATTTCTTCTATTTGACTTTTTGTGTATAGGAAAGCTACTGATTTCTGTGTGTTAGTTTTGTATCCGACTACCTTACTGAACTGGTTTATTATTTCAAGTAATTTTTCTGTGAATTTTTTGGGGTTCTCTATATAGATAATCATGCCATCAGCATATAATGATAGCTTCAGTTCCTCTTTTCCTATTTGTATCCCTTTTATTTCTTTGTCTTGCATTATTGCCCTCGCTAGAACTTCCAGTAAAACGCTAAAAAGTAGTGGGGAGAGTGGGCATCCTTGCCTGGTTCCAGATCTTAATTGGAATTTTTTTAGTTTTTCCCCATTTAGGATGATGTTTGCTGTAGGTTTGTCATAGCTGGCTTTTATTATGTTGAGGTATGTTTCTTTAATCCCCAATTTTTCAAGGGCTTTTATCATGAATGGATGTTGGACTTTGTTGAATGCTTTCTGTGCATCTACTGATATGATCATGTGGTTTTGGTTTTTGTTTGTTGGAGTGGTGTATTATGTAAACTCATTTTTGGTTGTTGAACCATCCTGTGCCCCTGGGATAAATCCCACTAGGTCATAGTGAATAATGCTTTTTATGCATCTTTGGATTTGATATGCCAGGATTTTGTTTAAAATTTTTGCATCTGTGTTCATTAGAAATTGATCTGTAGTTTTCTTTCTTGGACCTGTCCTTATTTGGTTTTGGTATGAATGTGATGTGTGCTTCATAGAATGTGTTTGGTAGTTTTCCTTCTTTCTCAATTTTTTGGAAAAGCTTTAGTAGTTTGGATATCACCTTTGAATGTCTGGTAGAATTCATTTGTAAAGGGAATTTAAGCAATCATCAAAACTCTGCCTAAGAACAAGATACTGGATATCACCCCTTTGTCACATGTAGGATACATAAATCTTTTCTACCGTTTCATTAAACATGGTGTCTTCAAAATTCAAATGTGTCTGGTTTTCTTCTAATATTTAAGTTTTGTTTTCATTCTTTTCTGAGGTGAAAAGTGTGAAAACATTATTTTCAACTAAAGTAAGAGAATCTAGAAAGTCTTTTTTATTCACTATTTTGAGTTTCTGCCCTGAGAACTGTATAGTAGAACCCACCTGTGGTAGTTGAAAATCCTATCATAAGATGTTCTCAACCCTATCATTGAGAGGATGGCTTTCTTCTCAACTTCAGGTTCTGAAGTTTTGGACTATATATATTTAATATATATATGATCGATAAGCACTATATGTTTTTAAGCTAAGCACTTAGAAATGTGCACAGAAGCACAGTAAAATAAAATAGAGAAGAACTGAGCCAAACTAGCATTAGTGGCAGATGTGAGGCTTGAAGACTCAGCTGAAAGATGTGCAGAGTTCCTCTACTGGTCTTAAGTGGCCCCTGAGCCTTTAATTAGCATGGCATGGAAAGCCGGTACATCTGAGGATTAAAGCTCTCTTCCATCATTACAGGGCTGATTTTTTTTTAAAGGAATTATTTTCCAAATAACCTATTGTGCAAGGTCAAAAGAAAGCTACAGATGTTGCTGACAGATGAAAATCTGTTTCAAAATTGATTATTAAACTCTTTTTAAAATTAAAAATAAGAAAAGGACAATGCATATTACTGTAAAGTTTGAAAGAAGAGTATAATCCATCAATTCAGAATTACAACATTTTCCAGTAGTATTCTCTTTGAACTGTTAGTTTTATTTAGAAAACTGTTTTTAAACACAGTACTTAATAAGTTTGTCAGAAATACTCAGTAGTTTGCTTTTATTTAATATTTGTTGAAAAGTTCTCTTGCAATAAGGTTTTATCTAGAAGATAATAAAAAATCTAAAAAAAAGTCTTATTCTCTGTAGAGGCAGTGTCCATAGCCTGTAAGTTAAAGTATATCAAAAGATAGAAATTTCCTTTTATTAGAGTAATTGCTTCTTATTAGTGGACAGAATGATTGTAAGTAATAAAAACACATTTATAAAACTGATTCCAGTGCAGAAATCTTAAGACTGAAAACTGTGATAGCAAAAGCATTTTAGTGTTTGAAACTAATTTTTCTTTAAGAGTCTATTTTTAAGATCTACTTGAAAACAGAGAATATGACTTTTCACAATTCTGTATTTAATTTAGAATGCAGTTTTACTTCCCCAAACAGCAGGAAATAATGAATGAATTATGATGATTAGATATCTTTTCCTTATTTTCTGTTCTAAGTTCTTGTGTACAGTAGAAAATATTATGAAAACAATTATTTTCATTAAATTGTAATTAATGTAACCAGACTTTAATATATAGCTAACTTTGCACTTTCAGTGTATAGCTTTGAACTGTAAGGTATACATTGGAATAGGATTTGCTTGCCAGAATAATGTCATTGCAGGGAAATGTTTTTGGGGGTAGATTGCATCATTTGGGATGAACAGAGCTTCTGTATAAGTATAGTTTGGAGCTAATGGAAGAAAAAAGTCCAAATTATAGTCATGGAAATGTAGTAATTTCGTGACTATTTCTCAAAGTAAATTTTCATAGTGGTACTTGCTTGACTCCCTAGGGAGTTGTGTGTTAATACAACTCTTATACTCAATTCAGTAGGAAATGCTAATGTATTAAAGTATTAATGTGAAATGATCTTGTAGAATTACCTCATTTCAACATAAAGTGCTGTTTGGTAATTTTTATTTTTTTGGTTGTTACAGTTTTTCCTCCCTATCTCTCTTCCTTGATATAGTCTTACTTTTAAATAATCATGTTAATTTTATTTGAACACTACCACAGTTTCTTTGGTATAACATTCATATTAATATACTTTCACATAACTTCTCAGTTTATCCAAAGATTTAGAAGCAAATCTTCAATCATTTATAGAAATTGAGTATTTTTTCTGAGTCTACTGTTGTTATAATTTAGAAATTGTCAGTATTATGTGTTTATAGTTTCTCTAAAACCAAGAATTTCCTTGAGGGCATACTTTATTGCTTTCACATTCTTTCCTGCTCTGTTAAGTCTAATGAGGTTTATCTGTCCTTTAGGTGACCTACAAACGAGATCTGTATGCAGCTGAATCGATTATTAAGGGTATGTTTGGCCTTGCAACTGTCTGGTCCTGTGTTTCAAAAAATGTAAGCCAGTTCAGAATGTTTCATGACATACTAAGTTCTAGCAATCCCAGAAGTATAAATGCTTTAGGCTATGGAGGTCTGTGATTTTTTTTTTTTCTGAAAAATAATTGAATTTTATTTTGTTTCCTGCTTGTGAAATATCATTTATTACAAATTATGTCACATTGGCTTTAGTTTTTATGAAGGAAATGTTTTATTAATTTGGGAAAATACAGGATATTGACTCTAGAAATAAAATGGAAATGGAGATATAAAGATACTATGTTTATTTTCAGTATTAAGAGAACTGTCTTCCCACCCCCCACCACAGCCCCAACATTGTTTGTACATTAGAGAGTATGTATGAAGGAGGTTTTTTCCCTAGGTGAAGAAATTAGACTGGGTGGTTATTTTTCTTCTTTTCCGACAAAGACTGATTTTTAAAAAATTTTTAAATAATACACATGCGATCATTTCTTCCTTGTTTTTTGTGTCTATGATTCTTAGATCCCCCTACACAGTAGTTTAATAATCAACAGATACTGATTAATGTGCATGACATTGTACTAGGAATGTTATGAGAATGCACATGGGGCTTTCATTCTGTATATTTACAGCTACTCTGTGAATTAAATCAGTTTCTGAACCTGAGCACTATTGATACTTTAGACCTAGTAACTTTCCTGTAGGTGGTTTAGTAGTGTATCAGGCCTCCATTAGCTTGTTCTCTGACTTGCTCATCCTCCTTTCTTTCCCCTGGTCTGACATCAAAGATGTCTCCTGACTGAACCACTGTTCTAGACATACTGTCCTAGCAAGACCGCAATCCTGAAGCAAGTGTGGTGTTTTATAAAATCTGTCAGTGATTGACTCCTTAGAAAATAGACTAAGATAGAACTGTTTGCTCGGTTTTCCATTGAGAGGTAAACTTTTAAATTCAACTGTTGATTGAAATAGAAAAAAACACTGAATCTGATTTTTGGATGGATCTAAATTATTTAAAATGTGGGGACAACGTATTTAACAATGAGTTGCTTTATATTCAAAAAATTGAAATTGTTTCTCTGGTCATGACATATTCTGTACTTTGTTTTACCCTTAGGGTTTTTTGTTGTTGTTCTTAATATTGTATTTCATACCATCAATGCACTAAAATTTGTGCATCTGTATATCTGTATATAAACAAATAATCTATATCTAGAAATCAAAATGTTGACGTAGATTTATGTATCATTCAGGCACTGTGTAAACATCACTCTGGAGAAATTTACTAAGCCATGATATGGTTGGTTACATTCTCAACACAAAGAAATATAAAACTGGGTTTGGTTTCCTGTAAAGTCATATCTCTGTAACTTAGTTAAAATGGAATTGCTTTATTTTATAAGTAGTTGGTAAGTGATTCAACTGAGGATTCTACATATTTCAATACTTTGCTTACATATTTTGAAAGTAGTTTTATCATTTTAATTTTATAGGTGCTATCACAGTCATTTTTTAAATTAAAAATTTTTAAAAAATAGCATTGTTTTTTAAATTTAGCTAACATTAGTTAACTGTATCAGAGGCATGGGATTACACACACATCCACCACCAAAGGACCAGTATTCCCCCACAGTCATTTGAATCTTATTCCATTGTTTTCCATGCTCCTGCTCCCACTCTGGTAACCTCAGTTCTACAGTCAGATTTCTATGGTTTGTTTTGGTTTAATTTTGTGTTTTCCTTCATTTCAGTATTCTACTTTTTTTTTTTTTTGAGACTAAGTCTTGCTGTGTTGCCTGGGGTGGTCCTGATCCCATGGACTCAAGTAATCCTAAGCCTCAGCCTCCCAGGTAGCTGGAATTGCAGGTGCCTGCCACTGTGCCCAGCTGCTTTTTTTGAGACCAGATCTTGCTACATTCCCTGAAGGTAGTCTGGAACCCGTGAACTCATACGATCTGGGCCTCTCGCCTTCCAGCGCTTGGATTATAGGTGTGCGCCACTGCATCCAGCTCTACTTTTCTTCTTAGGGGAGTAATGTGTCTGATAGGATTTCGACAGTAAATAGCTGATTTAGATCAAGCTCCAAAAGTCTGCTTCTGCTCTAGGGTTTGCATTTCTAATAAATCTGAGGCAGTGATGGCAGTGCTGTGCTCATCTGCTTTCACTGCTGTGGGGTCTCCTACTCTGAGTGTGGGCCTCTTGACTAGCAGCATAGTGATTACCTGAGAACTTCAATGCAGCATGTCAGACTCCATCAAATTAAATCAGTTTGTATTTAACAAAATCTGACTGAGTAGCTTGTAGGTTAAATTCCTCTGGGCTGTATTTCAGTCTTTTATGGTCCATTTCTATCTAAATATCTTTATTGCATTAAGAGTTTGCAAACTTACTGGACTCTACCAGGTCCAAATGCTTGTTTACCAACTTGAGATTACTACCTGCTTGCTCGAGTTCCATGAATACCATTTCTGAGATCTCCATAATAGAAATACCTCTGGACAATGAGAACTCACAAATTTTAAAAATAAGGACAAGACAAAAAGAACTCATGGATTTTTCAAAAATAAAATTCCCCATTGTATATCTGAGCTATATATTTACATGTTTATCTTTTCCAAATAAGTAATAGAAATGTTTTCTTAAGCACTATTATTCTTCAGCATTTATTGGGTACTTAATTTGTCCTGGGAATCAATTCAACCATTTTATGTGCATTGACTCTTGCTTCCTCAAGGACCAGAGATGTAAGTAGAGTTATTGACTCCATATTGTAGAACATTCAAAGGATTTAGGCAAATACTAATATGGATAGAAAATTGTTAACTGTATACATGTACCTTAGGTAGTTTGTGGTGTTATTTTCTTTTTTTCTTAAGCAGAGATTGTTTAGATTACTTACTCTGAAATATTTAGTGTACATGTGTGATGGAATTTCATATGCTTTCTATTTTCAGAAGCTAATCAGTGTGTCATATATTATGTCACTTTCCTGGTGGGATTTGGAACCTCATGACAAAAAGAAAGTTACAAAATGTGAATATTTATCTGTGTTGCAAGAATAATGGCTCTAGAGTTTATAACCAGTTCAAATTTAGAACTGATAGGTTGTTTTAAATGTATGTGAGAAACTTTTAAAGTTTTAAGACCTTTTTCAATTCAGCCTTGCCTAATATTAGGTTGATGTGACTTCTTTTAGATTGTAAGTAAGTGAAGGCAGGAAGAATACCTATTTTTTTTCTCTTCTGCATCTTCTAATATTGAACTGAATTAAATTGATTTCCATGCTCGGTTATTACTTTTTCTTCCTTGGACTCTGAGGTCTTTAATTTATGGAAATAGGTGGCCTTGCCTCCTACCTTGTCACTCTGCTGCCAGTAGTTGCATATCTATTTAATCAATTCCTATAACAAATGCCTTCATTCTTTTTTTTTTTTTTTTTTTTAAGTAACATTTAATGTTTAGGTGTTAGTGCTTCTGATGAGGTTTAAAACCAGGGCTTGGCTCTGGTTTTAAAGTGACAGACACTTTACGTACGTTATCCTATTTGTTCTTTCCAGTGTACCCAGTTCTCCCTTAGTTGAAGTTTGACTCTTTTCTAAATTCAGCCACTTTGCATTTCAGAGCCTTGCAGCTACTTATGCTGATTGCTGAAGTTCATACTGTACATAATATCTCTCTGTGGCTGGGAATGGAAATGGTTTTAAAGTTCAACCTGCCTAACTCATTCTGTTAGGCAAAAGCTGTACCTTCAGCTGAATTGATAAAGAAAGTTCACTCAATGGAGACTGTAATACTGCCCCCCAATGCTGTGTTAGGACATAGTATAGTCTTTTGGAAAGTGTAGTAAATATTGAAATGGCACATTTTTAGGCATTACCAAAGAAGGAGTCTAAATTATAATTCAATACCATAACAGTAATTTCAAACTGATGGATATAGTTTCATTTCCTTTTTAAGTCTGGCAGTTGGATGTTACTGAACCATAAGTTTTTTCTGAGATAGAGTTTTTTGTTCGTTTTGTGATAGGAATGCTTAGTATTCTGTGTTTCCCTTCCTGAAACTTCTTTTTCCATTGAATAGCAATTACTGCTGATCAACTAATGCATTCTGATGTAACTATTTTCTTGTTTCCTTAATTTTTTTCAGACCCTATAAAACATTTCTTTGATGAATAGCATGTCTTGCAAGAGCATTTTGTGCTCCCAATTTTCATGTCCCTAGGACAGCTTGTATATTTTGGCCCATCTTAATTTATCTTCAACTTGCTATCTTTAGTTTCGTAGGGAGCTTGAGTTGCAACTAACTTCAGACAAGCTTTTATCTAGATTCCTGAAATTATGATTTATAATAAGTCTCAAATCTTTTAATTTATGTTATCAGAGAAGTCTTACTCTTCAGTGTAATTTACTCCAGTGCTTGGCTAGCTACCTAGATTGCCATTTTTCGCAAACTGTTCAGCAATAGGAGATCTGTATATACACTCTCAGATTTGGTTTTCATACTGCTGTCTATATTGAAAATGTTGCTAATCATAGATTTGCTATTATAACATTACAAGATAAAGGAGTCAGTATTTTCTGAAGTAAAGGGTTGCATTTTGTCATTGTTCTTTGATGTTTAACCCTTTGAGGTTTCCACTGTGGGGGACATTGAAAATAAGCTCTTCTAGGAATTGACTAGTACTAGGAGACAGTGAGCTGACTGATCAGTTTGTAAACAGTCACTTTAACAATGAGGTATTGTGCTTTTGTCACTCAGGCTGGTTGAGCCCACCCAAGCCTGCTGCATGCTCAGACTTACCCAAACTACTAAAGTGGTAACAGATGCCCGTGGTAACATACTTTATCTAGATTTACATAAACCATGTAAACAGTCCCAACCCACAGTCAACTTAATATGCTGACCATATCCTGGCAAAAGATACTCTAATATTTTCTACGAATACTCTAAAATTTTCTACGAAGAGAAACCTCTGTGGAATTTCTGAATTTAAGATTACATTTGTTGTCCAGCATTGTCCTTCATCAAATGTTTTATTTTGATTAAATAATGTATAAAAAAACATTTGCTTTCCCTATTAATGTTTGTAGAGACTCAAGTAAACTTGTGCCATATAAAACATGCCATTGTGCCTTTTCATGTAGTATTTTTATATAACTGATAAAGCATTAAAATTTAAATTAATTTTGAGCCAATTAATATTAGTTAAAATCAATTAAAATTGATACTTTAAAATTTCTTCTTTCCCTCAGATGCTTTCCATTTGTTGAGTATGTTTTAAAGAAAACTAATTTTTGATTTTTTTTGATCTGCCTCCCATATTTCAGAAACTGTATTAAACTGTATTAAACCGAACTGTATTAAATCAGAAAATTCATTTTTAAACATCGGTGATACAGGTGGATTTCTTTCAACGTTAAGTATTTATGAACAATCAAACTGTAAATCTTGATGTGCTTGTTTTTGTATGTGTTCTGTAGTTTGAAAAAATTATACTTGTAGGAAAGCAATTGAATCCTTTTGTGCTTATACATTGAAAGTAGCTGAATACTTTTAAATTGGCTCTGAATGAAAGGAATAAAATAAAATCACATGTGAATAAAATTGATTCAGTGTTAATGAGAAATAGGAAAACTTATTGTATTACAGTGTATTTTATGTAGATGAAGAAATTAATGCCTTAATTTTTTAGTGATCCTGAACATTTTTATTTAAAATCATGGCATCTTAAATGCAAAGTATTTTTCAATCTTTTGAATCAAGTTAAAAAGATGAGAAACTTTAAATCAGGTTTTCTACATCTGTAACGGGACAGCGTTCTGCATCTGTGGTATTTCCTCTTCAGGTTTTTGTTGTTAAATACCCAGTGATGGCGCCATTTATGTTATTAACCATGCTTTTTGGACAATGCAAAGTGACAGCTAAGATTTACATGGAAACTGTAATTTTTGATGTTTTTGGCTTTTGACTATGATACTTCATTTTCCAAATTTTCACATAAATACCATAACTTCTTTGTACATAATATAGTTTTTGTTCTTCACTCTATTGAAAATAGTACTGTTACTGTATCTTACGCGAATCTGTAACAACATTTGCGTCAAGCTTTAATTGGTAAGAAAAGGAAGGCTGCAATGTGATTTAAAAGTAGTTGGGTTTTCTTGGAATCTTATTGGAAAATTTTAAGTAGGAGAGTTAAATTTTTAGGTCAAGATTAGAGAAAGTAAGGTTTATTTTTTCTTAATTTGTCATTAATGAAATAATGAATTCAAGAATAGGCAAGTGAGTCTGTCATGTTCAAAACTGCTAATGTCATAGTCGGGTAGTAAGCAGTTAGTTTAAAAAAAAAGACTTGATAACACACAAGTCAACAAGTTATACTCTGAGATAGGTAGAAATTCAACACATCATAAACTCCAAAAATGATGTTTCTGCATAAAGCAGCAATGCAAACACTTTGTAAATATCCTGTTGTGTCACTAGCCTTAGAAAACTGTGCTTTCTACGAATACCTTTCTTTCAATAACTCAGAAGGAATATATATATATATATTTTTTTTTTTAAAGCAAAAAGGTACTGCATAATTTACTTGGAAAACAGTAATATGCACACACGTAAAGGCATGTACAGGAGACAAGATGTCACATGTCTGTTACTTTTAGTTGTAAGGTAGGAAACTTCATCCTGTATTCAGTGACTCATTGAAAAATGTGGTTAAGATCTGACATAAAACTTCTTTTAAAAAGTATCTGCCTACGTACTCTCTAGTTGAGACATGCAGAATCAATAATAGTTAGCTTCATAGAAGACCACGTTGACCTATCATTGTGGGTGTGTATGGAAGTTTCTATTTACTGTCCCTGTTGTTCACTTGATACATTGTCAAGTCTTATTGGTTGATTTCCCTTTATTTACAGCAATACTTCCCTTTTCTTACCTAATAGCTTCATCTTTCTTGGTGCTTAGACTGTAGGCATCTTTATATAGATGAAACTGAAACTGCAACTTCACGACTCAAGACTGGCAATTCTCTTTAATACTTTAAAATCATGTAAGATAGAAAACAGACTCTAAAATTGAACTTTGATTCAAGAAACTCAAAAGGAAAGTAGAAGATAACTGCCCTCACCTTAAAGATACCAGGGGGGATTTAAACATCTTCTAGAAATTACTGTTTTTAGTTTTTCCTTATTTGTCCAAGAATATTGAAAATTTGACTCAAGGGGTCACGATAATCGGCAATGAGACCTGATAGAAAAGTATCATGTGTTAGATATTTCTAAGAAAATTGAAGACTGACCTCTGCATTTTTCTTGCTGATTTGCTTGTGGAATTAATTTAGTATTTAGGTTTATCTCTTCTATTTTTACTTAACTTTTTTTGTATGTGTGAAATTCAACCACGTTCATCAGTCCCTAGTGTTGATTAATTGATAGATGCATATATTTACATATTCCTTTGTTCTGAAAGAGTGCATATTGGAAATCTTACATTAAATATTTGTTGAAATTAAATGAATTAAATCTATTTTCTGACCTTTAGAAGAGAATATATTTTATGTATGCTCAGAGATGCAACATTCAAGGGAAAGAACAAACTTTTGAAAGATGTGTATGCTACAAATTAAATTTTGGCTTTACTCATGAATTTTAAGGTTATTGCATTACACTTTCTATTGCCGATTAAGGACTTTAGTTAGAATAACCCTAGAGTTAAATACTTATGAAAATACACTCACTTGACTATATTTTGTTTAAACCTTTTGTCCTAACTAAAGATTGCTAAATTTTGGATTGCACAGAAAGTTAAACCAGGGGATTGAACGCCCTTAAGAAATCCTATTTGAAAACTTGACTGAAAGGAGAGAATTTCAAAGGAGTTTAACAGTGAAACTGATCTGTTCAGATCTTGGACATTCAGGATACCATATAGGAGTTCTTTGATGCACCCTCCAGGGAAAATGGTTGGAATTTGGCTAATTATCTCCCCTCTGATGCTACCAACTCCTTGAAGAACAAAGAAGTAAGCAGAAATAGAGGTACTCCCTTTGCTTCTGAGAACCTTGGTATCTTCTCTCATTGTGACCTTTTAATCTGTAGCTGTAACATTGAAGACCCCTAAGTGAAAAGCTCTTCATATCTGTTTCAGTGAGTGCTTCGTTGGTTTTATTATTTGAAGATAAAAGTAATATATTTTCCAGTGCATTGTGGACCAGTAAGTCAGCTAAGTGTAGGTTAAGTTCTGTGTCTCCATACAGGTGATTTTAGGGTCCTTAGGAAAGCATTTTTTTTTTAAGAGACTAGGTCTTGCTATGTTGCCCAGGGTTGTCTTGAACCACGGACTCAAGTGATGCCGAGCCTCAGCCTCTCTGGTAACTGGGATTACAGATACATGCAACCACGCCCAGTCAAAAACATTCTTAACTCATACTTATTTCATGTGAGTATACAAATGAAAGAGTGTGAATTTGATTTTGAAATTCAAAGGTTTACATGGTCTTCACTCTATAGTGCAAAATGGATGATGTTGTCTTGTTAGAAAAGCAGGTGTAATCCATACTGTATTCATGCTGTATGATTAGACTGGTATGTAAAAGGAATACTTCATTTTTGCCATATTTCCAGGAAGCTGTATTTTTTATACTATCAAAGAAGAAAAGTTCCTTCCTATTAAACTGCAATGTAATTTTTTTTGCTTTTAATTTAGAAACCTAAAAAGTTTAAATAACCTTTTAAAGATGTTTTGGTAAGAATTTTTATCTCACTTTTTCATATGTTAAAATGAGATAGGCAGGTTTATGATTCCAGATAATACAGAGTAAGAACAAGTTACTCTGTTTCTTCCAATGAAACAAATCTAATCAGAATACGTGGAACCACTATTTAAGAATTTTAAGTAAATGGTAGCAGATGGATTAATAAGACTCAAACTTGAAGTTTGTCTTATTGGCAGCAAATTTTGCCAGTTTGTTCTCAGGCTATATTCTGACCTGTCCCAATATAGCCTAAAATTCAGAAGTGGATTTTGGCCAGAGGAACACTGAGGGAGTCCTGTGATACTTGGAGTGAAGATATACTCCCCTTTTGAGAGTCTCTTCCATGATTACTTTATGCTTCAAGCAGCTTTTTGTCAACTAGTAGTAGCTAAAGTGGCAATAATAGGGACCCAGGGAGCCTACAATCCTGAAAGATGTTTACATTCCTCTTTAAGTAGAGTTGCAGTAGTTTTATGAGTTGAGATGTACTCTGTTGGTTTTTCTTGTTTTTATTAAGTTCTGCCCTCCTGTTGCTTTACTGGGACATAGATGCAGTTATGCAAAGTGAAGATAAATAAGGCCCAGTTTTCTGGTAAACTGTTGAAAATGTGTAAACTTAGGAAATGGAAAGCACAGGAGAAATTGTAGTGAGAGGCTATTACTCTAAATGCACCAGATCTACAATGCTTTAGCATATGAAGAATAAGGAAAATCTAAACTTACATGGTAAAGGCCAACCAGTAGATACCATGCTAACAAAATGACACAGATGCTGAAATTATTTGCAAATACTTAAAACACTGATTTTAAAATGTGCTGCAGCAAGGGGAAATAGTCTTAAAAGATGAAAACTTTTAGCAAAGGCTTTATTGAAAATGTAAAGTAGAGTCAAATGGAAATTAGAAAGCCGGAAGTATTGAATAACCAAGAAATAGCACTTATTGAATGGGCTTCACGGAATGGAGATGATAAAAAGTGCTAGTGAAGTTAAGTATTGAATTACAGAGTAAAAATATTGGAAAGAATATTGAACAGTTCTAATCATCAGTAGGAATGTAACAGGCCCTCTGAATTTCAGGAGAGGAGAGGGTGGTATTATAGAAAAAAAAACCTGCAAAATTTGGGTATAAACATTTCCGAAATTTGGTGGAAGACATTAATCTGAGAAGTCAAGATTCTCAAGTAACTCCAGCATAAGCCCAATTAAATCCATTCATTGCCACTTGATAATCAGAATATTGAGAACTATAGACAAAAATATCAAAAGTAAATAAAAAGGAGTAAAGCATTTTTTTTATCAGAGTGCAGAAATTTCAGTGCTATAATTTTCTCACCAGAAACTGGTGTGATAAAAACAAGTAGAATGAGTTTTTTAAAGTGCTAAAAATGAACAGTATTAGCTTGGCATTCTATATCTAACAAAAAAAAATATCCTTCTAGAACAAAGGTAGAATAAGTACCATCTTGGATAAAGGAAACCTAAGAAACCTAAGATAATGCATTGGCAGACAATGTACTTCAAAAGACTATATAAAAGATTTCCACACAAAAAGGAAATAATACCAAATGGAATCTTGGAAGACCAGAAGTTAAGGGAGAGTATCACAGTTTGCAAATAGAATATAATTATATATAATTCTCTGTACTTCATAAAACAACCATTTAAAAGCTAAGATAATATCTTCTGATCAGCATTTTGTGTATGGGAAGGCTACAGTTTCATTACAACTGCACAATGAGGACAGTAGGGTAAAGGAACATCTACAATGGCCAGGTTTCTATATTGTACTTGATGTAGTAAAACTTTCATTCAAATTTTAAAAAGTCAAACATGTATTTGAAATCAGTAGAGTAAGCAAACCTATCCAAAGATATAGTGAAATATAATCAAATGTAAAATTGACATTTAAATCAAAAGGAGAGAAAGAAAAGCAGGAGCATAGAACAGAGAGAAAACAAAATATAATTAACTTATATCCAAACCTGTTAATGGTGTAAGTTTAAATGGTTTCAGCATATGAATTAAAAGAGGAAAATTTGGGGAATGGATATTAAAACATGACCCAACTTATATGTTACCTATAAGAACTCATTTCTAATATAATGATACTGGTAGATTAAAAGTAAATGAATGCAAAATTATATACTGTGCATACACTAATCCAAAGATCTGGATATTTTTTGTAGAATGGAATACAAATTAGAAATGAAAAATGTAAATCGTAAATGTACACCTCAAAGTAACTGAGATTAACCTCAAAGAAATCATACTAGTGATAGGCAGAAGGTCAACCCTTTACTATCTTCAGACCTTTGAGTACATGCAACTCATCTACACAGGGAGTGTAACTTGCTTAGACAACCTGTTAATACCATCTAAAAAATCTCACAGAACCCCCCAGAATATTTGGTGGATATTTGGACATATGCCTTGGATCAGTCAAACTGACACATAAAATTAATCATTGCTTACATTAAAATAAGTTGCTCATTATTTCTTAAGATAATTTCTGATGAGTGATAATTTAGAAGTTCATGCAGGGGAATGAAATGAGGTATTAACTGAAAAGTTTGGGCTTATTAATGCATCTAGCTTTTGATGCTAACTTTTAGGCTTCATGTTCCAATTTGTTTTTTTTAAATATTAAATCACATTGAGTTATATGACATGCTATAAAAATGAACTGTTAGTGTGGATCAGAGTACATGTTAAAAATTGTTATTAAGGGAGAATCTACCCTACTGATTTAGATAACAATATTTATCATGTGCCAAATGCAATTTTATAGGAAGAATTTTAAAAACTATTTTCAAAAGAGGGCAGTATCCAGCTAAAACGTGGCTAATATTAAAAGATCAGGTATAATATATAGTTAATTTCTCTAAATTTTTTAATTTATATTTTAGTCTTTTTGTGGGGAACAAGACCAGATACTTTAAAAATATATATATATAATATATATATATAATATATTATATATATATATATATATATATATTTCACATCATTGTGATCCCTGGGGTCCCCCCCACCTCCCCTCCCTGGCCACTCCAGCTGGTCCCCTCCCACAGTTGTGTACTTTAATTTGGGTGTCCATATATTAGTGAGACCATTTGGTTTTTGTCTTTTTCCTTCTGACTTGTTTCTGCCAGCATGATTTCTTCTAGGTACATCCATGTTACCAAAAATTCATCAAATTTGTCATTTTTTATTGATGCGTAATATTCCATTACGTATATATACCTCATCTTTTTCATCCAGTCATCTGTCTTGGGGCATTTGGGTTGTTTCCAGGAACTTGCAATTATAAATAGTGCTGCAATAAACATCCGAGCACAGGTGTCCCTATGTACCCACATTGAGAAGACCAGATTCTTGCATTAGTATTTTTCTGACTCTGGGAAGTAAGATGATTTTATGGTTTTGTGCAGTTACTATTGTTTTTATTCCAGTGACCAGACTTTCTGGGTGCTTTATTAATAAAGCAGCAGACTAATAAAAACAACAGCATTCTAAAGATTTCTATTTTTGTTTTGCTTTCATCATTTAGCCTCAAGGAAGTTATTTAGTTTGATTTGAGACATAATCAAGTTTAATCATTTTGTTTGCAAAAACTTTAGTGCTTCAGGAAAAAAATGTGTATTTTTACCTCCCTCTCCCCTTAATAAAGTGATAGTAGAATAACTGCAACTGAGGTGGTTCAGTTTACTTGAGCCTTGCTTCTATTGCTATAGTCTTCATCATTTTAACCTTCCACTGTGGGGCAAAAGTGCAGTCATTGCTATAGTCTATTTTTGAAGATGTTAAATACGTTCAGATTTTCAGTTAAGAAGGTCTGTACATGGTTGTGGAATTATTAATAGAAGTTACATATGTTGCTTCAGTCTAGATCTAGTGGACAGACTAAAATAAGACTAAAGTAATAATCCATTTTAGTTATAAAGGAATTCAGTGATGAATACATAGCATTATTGCTCAGTTCCATTATTCTACAATTCTGTTCCATTGTTACACAGAACTACTGCACATTTGGTGAAAATTTGAAACCTGGAAAGACTAAGTGGTTCAAAGTTGGTAAGAATTATTTATCAAACTCTGTAAGATAACCAAAGACTGTTTGAAATTGAAATAGGTTGTATAAGAAATTTACGTTCTTAATGAAAAATTGTGACCACAAAAGCAACACAATTATTCTGTTATCAGTCATTGAGGATTTACTTGTTCCAAACTCTCTATACATCATTACCAATGTAAATTCACTAACATTAAAGTTTTGTAATATGCAGAGTTTTAATATTTCCATGTCTCCTGTTTTAGACAGATTTATAAATCCCTTAAAATTTTTTTGAATTTATATGGAAATTGATTTTTAAACTCTTCACAGTATACAGTTAAAATTACTGTCAAAGAATGATTACAACATTTTTAGAATCTTTCCAGATATTGAATAAAATTTATATAAAATTAAGAAAATTGATTTGCATCAGTAGTTTGACACATATTTGCCTTTTACTTTAAGTGTTAAACATTGTACTTTCTTGCTTATGTTTGTCTTTATTGTATTGGTCAACAATTGCCAAATAGTAATCATTAGTGTGCCATGCTGACCAGAGCATGTTGGTTAGTTTGTGTTTCTGGAATAGTGTCAAACTATAAATATCAAACAAAAAAAATCGATACTTCCCATTAAAAGTACTGTCCTCTAATTGTTACAGTTGGAAGACTACAGAAAACTGCAAAATTACCCTCTGAGAATTAGATCTGAAGAGATTTGCAGGAATTAAATGGCTATAGGAGGCAGTTTATATATTTTTAAAAGAAAAATATTTAACTACCATATTATAGAAAACTAGTGCAGTAAGTGTGCAGATGTTTTTGATTTGCTTGAATATTAGAATCACTTTTAGAACTCAAAGACAGGTAAAAATCTTGTAGGATTGGATGGTATTTAAAGCTGTGGAATTTATGATAATATGTTGTGCAACAGTAGTAAACTATTGAAAACAATAAAATTTAACCCATGCATCAAATGAAAATCATAACAGAAATTTAAAAACATAAATTAAGAGAACATGGAAATTGCAAATGTAATAATTTAAACTCAATGAAGATAATAGAATTTGAAGTTTGAGCTGTTAGAAGAAACTTTAGAGCGCTAAATGTATATGTTAGAATAAAGGAACAGCAGAAAGTTAACAATGTAACATGTTTTCAATAAGCTAGAAAATAGCAGTGAACTAAATCCAAAGATAACACAAGAAAGAAAATTGAAGATTTTAGAAGCTCATTAACTAGAAAACATGCAAGAATGTTCAACAGGTACTTCTGTGAAATGTTACGAAAAAGATAAACCTTGTCAGGAGGCATCATGGATAATATGAAAAGGCTTACTCAGGACTGGAAATTAAAATGGGACATCTGTGTGGGTACTATAGACTTGATGTGAGATCATGTAAATGACTTTCTTAGTTTGGGCTGCCATATACAAATATCAGACTGTACGCTTAAACAGATATTTCTTAGGTTCAGAAGCTGGGACCTCCAAGATGAATTTGCTCACTGATTCAGTTTCAATATGAAGACTGTCTTAAGAATTTGCAAATGACTGTTTTTTGCTGATACTTCACCTAACTGATAGTGACTCACAGGGGGATTTTCATTTTTTAAGGATAGCTTTACCTTATGAGTGCATCTAAATTGAATTCTCCCCCACAAACTCTATTTCTTAATATGATCACTTTGGAGGGCTAGAGCTTCAACATGCATTTAGAATGAACACATTCAATCTACAGCAAACTTTTAAGTAAATCAACTTGAAAATATAGGTGAAACAAAAATGCGTAGATAAATGTAACTATGAAAAGTTGCTTATCCATTAATGGCACTGAATCTATTTAAAACTTCATCACAAAGGCCCTTGGCATTTACCTGTGATTTCTACAAAATCATTAAACCTTTCAGTGAAAATCTAAGAAGGATCCTGTAAGAAAGTAAAATTCTGTGTTTAAAAGTAATCAACAGAGAGGTAACATTCTAAGATTCACATATTAAAAAAATATGGATTGGTAACAAGGAAATGCAATTTCATGTCAACATGTTTTTAAAGAATTTAAAATATAAATCAATAGAATGCATGAATGAATTTCCCAAGGTTCTATAGAGAATACATAGCTATATGATTTTTCATGTCAACACAAATAGAAAACAAAACTAAAAATTTCACAGTAGCAGTGACAGTAATTTAGAAATAAATCTATAAACTATAAAAATGCTACACTGGAAACTCTTAAAAAATGGAAAAAAAACCTTAGTAAAGGAGGGTTATTTCATGTTTATATTAAAAGACTTGTTTACAATGTCGTTTCTGTCTAAACCTTGGGGGCTTCCACAGAAATGTATTTTAGAATGTCAGTGGCAATGCAAAGATAATAAAGATTCTGTTTTAGAACATCTGAATTATGGCATAAGATGAATGCCAAATAAGTTTTGAAATGCTTCATTTTATATTTCTTTATTGTTGATATTTGATAGAGCTGGAGATTATAAAAAGATATGATGAAACAATAGGCATGCTTTGCTTTAAAAATTATTCTTTGTGAACTATTTTATAAATTTGAATCATTCTGGTACCATCACATTGTTTTATGTAGTAAATTGCATTTCTCTATTAACTTTTTGTAATAATTTGTTTTTTGTGAGGTGTTGAAATATATTTTTGCTACACTGTTACAAAATCCAAATTTCTCTGTGCATTTAGTTTCCCAATCTGTAAATTTGGATTAACAGTGTTTTTAAAAGTTCCAACTTCTGTAAGAATCACATTCTGATACAGATTTTTGCCGGACACTAGTATCCAAGACACCTTGGAACCTCCATAATCTGACTTCACTGAGTCTCCCACTCTGTAGTTGTTCACTAAATCAGAATTCCAGGTACTTACCCCTTTTCTTTTTTTTCTTTTTTTTTTTTATTTTTGCCTGTGGAACCACAGGCTCTCATTGTCTGGGGTACTACGGACTCAAGCAATCCCCAGCCTCAGCTTCCCAGCTACCTGGGATTACAGGCGTGTGCCACCACACCCAGCTATTTTTTTGGAACTAGGTCTCACTATGGGCCCCAGGAGGGACTCAAACCACAATCCCTAGTCCTGGCCGCTTCATAGGCTGAAGCTTGCAGGCACGAGCCACCGTGCCCGACCCACTTAACCCTTTTCAATTAAGTGTATATCCATATTCTGCTGCTTCAGTACTTTGAATAATATTTTTTGTATCTCTTCCTCTCATAATTACTTCATATTTTCTTCTATTTCTAAACAAAAGCATTCAGAGTGAACTCAGTTTTATTATAGAAATTGATCTGTTCAAGTAATAGAAGTCTTATAGATGAATCAACAGAGTTCTAAAAGAAATGAAATGACTTTTGTACTTAGTGTAGTAGTTCTGGTGTTGGTAATGGTGGTGCTTTCTCAATTCACTTGAATTACTATGTTTATATTTGTGGCGTTTTCTTGAAATTGTGGGGTACAAGAAAGTGAAAAATTTCACAGTCTCTTGCAAGAATAAGAGAAACACAATAGAAACTTGATAAGCATGCTAGAAAAAGAATGAGCTGTGGGAACACTTCTATTTGAGCATGCATATGAGTGAAAATAAGGATTGTACTGTTTATAATATTCAGCTAGTCTATATTTTGAGACATTAAATGGGGTAATGACTGAAGCATTAGAACTTTTCAACTGTAAAAGCTTGATGTTCATTAAATGTTAAATGACTTCATTGTAATGCAATAGAAAAGATAGCTTCTAATTAGAAAGTCTAATTTCTTTATACTTGAATCCTTGTTCTACTACTTAAAACCTGTGATATTGGTCATATTACTCATTTTTGTAATGCTAACCCTAGATTCAGAATAGTACTGACTGCAGACTCATCATGATGATTGACCCTAATAATGCATATATAGCTTCCGGACCAATTTTTTTGATAATTGGTAGGTATGTTTTCCCAAGCTTTGCTTGGAAAAATCACTAATTATTACACACTTGTCATTATATATATCATGTTATATAGCTTTGTCCGTGTTAGAAGCAGCTGAGTCAAATATCAATCAAGTTAGCCTTCAATTTCAGATTCCTACTTGAAATTGAACTTTGTTTCTTTATACATGACATGGTTCCATAAAATATATGCTAAAGTGGCCACAATAGATTAATATCTTGGTATTTTAGAGCTATCTACTGTAGAGGACTGTATATCCTTTGGGACAGTACACCTAGGCATTACAAAAGTGAATATCACTATATTGTGCAGTTTGTATCTGTAAATCAGGTCAGGTCAAATAAATCTTTTGTATTTGAAGAAAACTCATTTGGCTATATTCACATGTTGAGGTAATACTTAAGTAGACAGGAACTTATTTGTTTTGGTTCTAAAAGAATACCAGATAAAGTGCTGTATTTACCTGGGACACGGGTAGCATAATGACCTGTGCAGAGGAAAGACTGTCAAGTCTGAAAAGAGAATCTGCTTGATATATGGGATTCTGTCATATTCTGGGAGATTTGAATGAACATGGAAGTGTTGAACTAATGAGCCAGATAGCTTTCACTTCTGTGTATTCACTTTCAAATATATCCTAAGATCTCTCCCTCCCTTGTACATGTTTTAGTTATCCACCTACAAAGATTTATTCACTTGGATAGTAAAAACAATCAAGGATAGCTCAGCGTGTAGTCCACTGGACCCAAAACCTCCTTTTTCTTGTTCAAGAGTTAGCAGCAATAAACTTAAGTTTTAGCATATTAGGATTTTGTTCCTTGCTTGTTTTGAAAGAATGTTTTTTTTTTTTTTTTATTTCAGAAAAAATTTCACAACATATTTGTGTAGTTATGGATATAAAAGAAGATGAACATGTAGGTGGTCTCCTTGAAAAAATGCTGAAAAATGAATTAGATGTAAGTATTCAAAGTCAGAATTTGACAGGCTATATTTGATTGTATAGTTTTTCAAAAAACATGATAATGTTTATGTATCTTCCTTGAGATTTTGTTTATTTTGTTTATTTTTCCTTTGAACATTGGTATGTAATGACCTGTTTGCATCTGTTCTTTTAATTCCTGCATGGAATTGCTTTGTTGTATCGTAATTCTGTTTAAGAAAAATTAATTTAGTTTAATTTTTTTATTTCTGAGATGACTTTGGTTTACAGCACTGTATATGATTCAGAACAGGTTCATATCTTCTTTGGAAATTATTACCACACCACACTACATTCACTTAAGAATACACATATTCCTTTACCTTAAATTTCTGGACTGCCTTTTCCCAACCCTTTTTTCTTACCCCAAACTGTCCTTCTAGGTGCCTCAGTTTTGTGTTCCCATTTTTTATGATTTGTTTTGTTTGAGTGCTATCGGTTCCTTTTTAAAATTTTTCTATATTTTACATATGAATGAAATCATTGGAATGAATGAATGTTGCTGTGCTTATGACATATTTTGTTTAACATGATACCCTTCAGTGATACCCATGTTGTTGAAAGTATAAGATACTGTCTTTTCTTTATAGCTGAGTAGTATTCCATTGAGTGTATATACACATATATGTGTATATATGTGCACATATATATGTACACACCTGTTCATATGTCCATATACATACCTCACATCATCTTAATCTACATATCTGTCACCAGGCACTTAGGTTGTCTGAATAACTTGGCTATTGTAAATTGTGCTGCAGTGAGCATAGGAAGACTATATTTTCAATTGGTGGTTTTGCATTTTGCAGGTAGACAACTAGGGGTGGAATTGCTGGATCATATGGCTGGTCTATTTTTAATATTTTGAGAAATTGCCATACTCTTTTCTGTAGAGGCTGGGCTGGAACATCATGCCTGCCAACAGTGTACAATGCTTCTTTTTTCTCCTTGCCCTTGTCTACACTTGGTGTTTCTCTTCTTTTTCATGTGGGCTATGCAGTTCTTAACCTCAGCAGATTTTTGAGGTAGATAATCCTTTCTTGCAAGGGGCTATCCTCCTGCGCATTTTATGCTATTTACTGGCTTACCTGTATACCCACTTGATACCATTGTTACTTCGATCCCCTCTTTGTAGCAACCCAATTGTTTTTAGACATTTCTAAATACTCCCTGGAGGTGTGACAAAACCACTTTCCAGTGACAAGCACTGGTTCAATCCGACCATTTTTACCTCCACTCTGAGAGTTTTGTCTCTTAATTTCATACCATAATTATCCACTCCACTATGGGAACATCCCTGTATATTTGGCATGACTCCTCTAAAGATTCTCGCATCTGCAGTCATTGTTTGTTCCTTCTCTTCCACTGTTCAGTCAACACTCTACCATATTCAAGTTACTCCATTAGAACAAAACAAACAAAAATCTTGTCAACCTAAGGTAACCTGTAAGCTCCATTTCTTTAGAATAGTTAACCTTCTCATTCTTGACCCATTGTTTTAACTTTTCCCCCAGTCTTTCATAGGAACAGCTTCCAGTGATATCCCTAAGATACCTATCACTCCTTATCTTGATTTATTTAAGCACTTGACTTTTTTGCTTCTTTTTTCTTGAAAAAAAAAAAATCTCATTCTATGGGTTTTGTAACAACTGTTTTTTTCTGATTGTCATTTTTTGTTTTTTGTTTTGGCTTACTCTTCTGAATTTCATTTACTGGATTCTGTTTATAATATTTAGTCTTTGCTAAATATGTGAGTGGATTTCTCTTAAAAAATGCTGATGAGTTCATGTATCCTCTGTTTGCTAGAGACAACAAAAGTCTCACAGGACATCAAGTATAATATAATGAATATAGATATTATTTCATAATGACAAATTTTCATTCCAGCCAGATCCTTATCTGCTATAGCTAAAATCTAACAATATATATTATTTATCTATTTGCCAAAATCTGGCCTGTTTGTCTCTTTTTATTTATCGCACCCCTAAAGCCAGGTTTCAGAAACTTTATACTGATTCTGCCCCTCAAGCCCCACAAATGTAATTTTTTAAATCATATTACCGTTGTCTTATGTATGCTAACTCTTGTCTGGAATATTGTGACCATCTGCTAATTAACTTCCATATTCCAGTCTTTCTCTACTCTTATCCATCAAGTAACTATTATATTTATTTTTCTAAAAATTGTGTATGTATCTTATATTATGTTATGACTCAAATCTATTCCTGGGCTTTTGTTGTTGTTGTTCCTAAATTAATACATAAATTCCCTGCCATATCTGATAGCTCTGACATAATATCACTAAAAAAAGTAGCAGAGACAGCAATAATATTAGCGAATGATTTTCACCACCTGTTTTGTACTAGCTCATGCTCTAACAGCCTTCTGAAATAGTTTGTTATCATGATTTTCCAGATGAGAGAAATGGGTCACAGGAAGTAGTGTAAATTATTGTTGTTAACATTGGTATGAAATGACAGAGCAGGGGCATGAAGATGATCTTGCATTCATGTGACACTGATGTGTCTTCTAAACTGGTTGCCCCCCCTTCCCTTCCCATTTGGCCCTGCACTCACCACACAGTATACTCCACTCCTTAACTATGCTCTGATTTGATCAGTTTCAGGAAAGTGATATTACTTTCCTATCTGGCAATGCATTTTTTCCCCAGGAACTTTCCCTTTCTGCCTTTGTCTTTAATTGTGTTCTGTGCTCTCCAATCCCACTTGAGGTCCTCTTAGAGCTTAGTGACATCCTGATAAAAGGGAGGCATTTATTTAATAATGTAACAAATAATTAAATAATATTAATATTGAATTAAATAATATTAATGTTGAATAATATAAGGAATGGATAAATCATACTTTTTTATTATCAAATCAAAATATTTTATTATCAAATTTTATTATGTATTCTAGTATATGCACTACATAAAAAATACCCTCTAACCTAGTGACTTTAAAATAAGATTCTATTTTCTGAGCATCAGGAATGTTGGCATAGCTCAGCAAGTTTCCTATGACTCAAGGTCTTTCATTTGCTTGCAGTCAGACTGTCCTCTGTAAGCTGGGCTGCAGGTTCATCTGAAAACTTCTTACAGAAATAGGGAGTTCTGTTTCTAAGTTTACTCACATAGTTGTTAGCAAGCCTGAGACTATAGCCCTGTAAGCTTTACCACAAAGCTGCCTCATTACAAAACCCAGAATTGAAGGCATCCTCATAGGTACCCTAATGGAAGTGACATCTCCGCTTTTGTGATGTTCTGTATATTGGAAGCAAGTCAGTATGCTGAACCCACACTTAAGAGGGAATTGCATGAAATTATGACTACTGAGAGATATGGGAATCATTAGGAGAGCAGTTTTAGAGGTTGCCAACCACAGACAAACATTTGTTACTAAGTTGAAAAAGAAAATGTCTGCTAACATGGCCATCTAGCTTTCCTAGGGAGTGTGTGCTCCTGTGAGTCTTCTTTGAATAGCAGAGATTTGCCTTATTATACCTAAAATTTTCACTGTAATCATCATCCATTTGAACTATAATTCCTTAGTTAAATATGTAAAGGTGCAATTTATTTTATTAGGAAATTAGTTCTTGATACTAGATTTTACCAGAAATTTCTATATAACAAACAGCAGAGTTGATCAGAAATATCTGTAATTTGGGAATCAGTGAGAGACCAGAGGAGCTAAATAGCCTAAACCAGCAGCCCGAGGACACACTCTCACCAAAGAATGATTGGACCGGCCGGGCGAGGGCGCAGGCCGCGGATGACCAGAGTTCAGCTGGGCAGGAAAGACACAGGGGCCGGCGATTGGCGAACAGACACACACTCAATGGGTGATGAATCTGCTGCGATTTATTTGAGGTTTTTGTGGATATATATAGTGTTTTAGGCGATTACATCAGCATTCTATGAGTATATGCAATTAACATATCAACGGATTGCAGATTTATCTTAGGTGTAACTTAAACATTTTAACTAACAACATAACATTCCCAAAAGCATCCCAAAACAATCTTTTACTTTGTTATCCCTTCACTGAGACTCCACCAAGGTAAATAGCATTTGCTTTGAAACTTAAACATTTTAACATAAGTTCTCAAAGGCATTCAAAAACAATCTTTTGTTATTCCTTCACTGAGACTCCACCAAGGTAAGTAGGATTTGCTTTGACTTTTATAGGGAAATACTCTGACCACAGGGCTGCTTAGAATTGTTTAGTAAATCAGAGGATGACCTCAACAAGTCCCTTGCCTGAGGTCTGGGGGCAGCACCCTAAAGGACCCCTGTGAAGGTCAGCTCCCAGAAACACCCCTCCTGTGGGGGCAGAGAGCATCGCCCATGGGTACTTTCGCCCCATGGGTCCCCCATTTCAGGTCAGCTCCCACAATCTGTAATAAATATGGCTCTAAACCAGCATAGGACTTTTTTAAGTCCAACAGAGAAAAGTTTTAATTTTTAGATTTTCATGTTGCTCACTCCATAGAATAATTATAGTAACCTGTTGTATAATATGATAAAGCACTCTGAATATAATCTGAATTTAAAGAGACTACTTCAGAGAGAATAATGTTACCATATTCACAGCTCCAAGAGTTATCTCACTCATTTTCCTTTATCACTCCCTTTCCTCTCACTTCCCCATCTCTTTTGATTATAGACATTTTAAATAATTTACCTAAACATGCCATTAGGAATGCCATTAGGAATTCTCATCTCATTATTTAGTTTCAACAAACACCAAATACTTATTTCTTCTCTATCCCATTCTTTTCTTCCTAGATAATTTGGAAGAAATTCCTAGCTATAATATCATTTTAAATCTATAAAACTGTACTTACTCCAAGAAAGTTTCCTTTTAAAAATTATTACACAATATCACTGCCAAATATCCACACGAATATTTAGCATTTTAAAATATTTCACTGTATTCACTTTTCTCCAGTTTTTTTTCACACTTTCCATTTGTTTCTCATTTATATAAAAATTAGTATTCTAATAATGGCCTTTGGTTAGTCTTTTACATTTCTTTCAATTTGTATTTATTTTTCATTTGATTTTTTTTCAAAAAAATAATAATTTATTGAATTATTGAACTGCTGAATCTCTCGAACTTGTAATTGGCTCTTAAGATGTACAGAAGCCTCCAAACAACAAGCCATTTAAAATGCAGCTTCTGTCACCCAGGTACCCTCAGGTTTGTACCACGCATATAACAGTTGCCAGTCAACTGCAGTTCAGCAACAGGGTTTATTTATAAGAGAATATTAACAGGAAAAAGAAAAAGTCCTTAATGCCACAAGTGGCCAGTTATCTCATCCTACTCACCATTTTCAGTCCCAAAAGTTCAAAGACACATGTCCAAGATGGTGACCCTTTGCACCTCCAAACCTGAGGCAGGCACTCTGCCAAGTCCAGACTTTCTCCTGCATCTTCTCTTTGCTTCTTCTCAAGTGTTCTGAGCTGCTCCGCTTCTCTAAGGCTCTTCAAAGTTTTCAACAAATGCTGATCCAAAATCAGTTTTCCAAATCCTTGGCCATCTCCAGGTACCATCTCCAGCTTTCCATGTCACCTTGCTCTGGTGCCACACTCCACACTGGCTACTGTTCTGCTGGCCACCATGGCTCCTTGCCACCACCAGCTCATTCCAGGAGGCTTCTGCCCTGCCTGATCACTCGGGCTCCTCTTTACCCACCTGTCACTCCCATTTCTCTCCTCTCCCCAAAAGTCTCTCTCCCTAGTCTCTGTTCCTTTCTTTTTTATTGCACTCACGCTCTTCTTTTTCCCTAAAAGGCAAGTACTCCAATTTCCCTCTACATACCCTCTTGGTGATGTATTTCCTCTTCCCCACCTGGGGTTTTCAACAAAATAAATGTACCCTTCCTGTTTAGGCCTCTTATACCTCTGTGTTGTTCAGACACAACTAATGACATCAGTGCCTAAATTTTAATGACGTCAGTGCCCATATTTAATGACATCAGTGCCCATATTGGGGCCCTGGCTTCAAACTCACAGTGTGAGTTTTGCTGATTGCAACCATGTGATGTCACTTAAGAAGTTTGTCTTCTGGAGGTGTGGGTTTTAGAAAAAAAGTCTTGTCTTCTGAATATCTTCAGGTTTGCAAAGAAATTATTTTTTCCCAGGAAAAAAAAATTTTATCATAGGTCCACTCTACCAGCATAAGTCTGGTCTGTTGTATTTTTATAAGTCTGGTCTGTTGTATTTTTATAGCAGCCATTAATGTTTAGAACTACTAATATAGAAGGGTTGCCAAGGTGGACTGTAAGAAATATTAAAGTAGTGTACTCTCCTCTGGAAAAGTATCAATGAGGTTTTGTTTTGTTTTTTTCTTTTAAGAGCATTAGCTCATGATTGAGAATGTATTTCAGTCTATTGCAGTTAATTCATTACTCAAATGATCTAGTTTTGGCTTTAAAATTCTCAAGTTATCTTGATAGTACCAGAGTTAGTTCCTCTTTGAAAGTTTGGTAGAATTCATTTGTAAACCACCTGGTGTCCTGGGCTCTTGTTTTTAGGGAGAGTTCTGATGACTGCCTCAATTTCACTGCTTGTGATTGACCTGTTTAAGTTTTCTATTTCTTCTTTATTCAATTTTGGATGACTGTATTGTTCCAGGAATTTGTCCATCTTTTCCAGGTTGCTGTATTTGTTTGCATATAGATGTTTGCAGTAGTCTAATTATCTTTTGGAATTCTGCTGGGTCTGTTGTAATATCTCCCTTTTCATTTATGATCCTGTTTATTTGAGTTTTCTCTCTTCTTTTATTTGTAAGCCTTGCTAGTGGTTTGTCAATTTTATTTATTTTTTCAAAGAACCAGCTTTTGGTTTTGTTTATCCTCTCGTGGTCTTTTTTGTTTTCTATTTCATTAATCCCTGCTTTTATTTTTGTTATTTCTTGTCTTCTGCTGAGTATTGGATTTTTTTGTTGCTCTTTTTCTAAGTCCTCAAGTTGGGAGATTAGAGTATTTCTTTGGGCTGTTTCAATTCTTTTTGTTTGGGTCTGTATTGCTATGAACTTTCCTCAATACTGCTTTTGTGGTGTCCCACACATTTTGGAACTTTGTGTTGTCATTGTCATTTGCCTCCATGTAGGTTTTAATTTCTTCTTTGATTTCTTCTTTTATCCAGTGATCTTCCAGGAGTCTGTTGTTCAGTCTCCATGTAGTGTTTACTCTCCTTATTTTCTTTTCATTGTTGATTTCTAATTTGATGCCTTTATGATCAGAGAAAAAGCTTGGTATTATTTTAATCTTTGTGTATTTGTTCAGGTTTGTCTTGTGGCCTAATATATGATCAGTTTTAGAGAATGAACCATGTGCATTTGAAAAAAAGGTGTATTCTTTTCCTTGGGTGTATAGTGTCCTGTATATATCTATTCGGTAACTAACACTGGTACTACTAAAATTCTTTCAAAAAATTGAGAAAGAAGGAAAGCTACCAAATACCTTCTATGAAGCAAACATTACACTAATTTCAAAACCAAATAAAGATAGTGCAAAGAAAGAGAACTATAGACCAATCTCCCTAATGAACACAGATGCAAAAATTCTAAACAAAATCGTGACAGTCGAATCCAACATTGCATAAAAAGGATCATCCATCATGACTAAGTGGGATTTACCCAGGGGGACAGGGATGGTTCAACATCTGAAAATCAGTCAACATAATCCATCACATCAACAAAGAGAAAAACAAAACCATATGATTATATCAATATATGCGAAAAAGCATTTGATAAAATTCAGTATCCTTTCATGATGAAAGCCCTGGAAAAAATTGGTATAAAAGGAACATGCCTCAACATAATAAAAGCTATATACGACAGACCCACAGAATGTCATCCTCAATGGGGAAAAACTGAAACCATTTCTATTAAGGCCTGGAACCAGGCAAAGATGCCCACTCTCTCCACTCCTTTTCAACATAATTCTGGAAGTCCTAGCTAGGGCAATAAGGCAAGAGAAAGACACCCGAATAGGGAAAGAAGAAATAAAGTTATTATACACGGATGATATGACACTCTATGTAGAGAACCCAGAAAGAGTGACAGAAAAGCTGATTGAAATAATAAACCAATTCAGTAAGGTAGCTGGATACAAAATCAACACACAAAATCAACAGCATTCATATATGCAAAGAATCAATCAGAAGAAGAAATTTAAAAAAACACCCCATTTACCATTGCATCAAAGAAAATCAAATACTTGGGAATAAACCTAACAAAAGAAGTAAAAGACCTATACAAAGAAAACTATAAAGCATTCTTAAAAGAAATAGAAGATGACGTTTAAAAAACATGGAGAGACATTCCCTTTTCATGGATCGGAAAAATCAACATTATCAAAATGGCCATACTACCAAAGGCAATCTACAGATTCAATGCAATTCCAATAAAGATCCCAATGATATATTTTAAAGCGATAGAGCAAAAATTACTGAAATTCATATGGATAAATAAAAGACCCTGAATAGGCAAAACCCTTTTGACAAACAGAAGGGAGAATGGAGGTATTACTATTCCAGACTTCAAACAATACTGCAAAGCCATAATACTTAAAACAGCATGGTACTGGTACAAAAACAGACAAACAGACCAATGGGTCAGAATCAAATACCCAAAGTTTTCTTTGTATAGGTCTTTTACTTCTTTTATTAGGTTTATTCCCAAGTATTTGAAATAAAACCACACATATATGGTCAACTAATCTTTGACAAAGGGGCAAAAAACATACTCTGGAACAAGGATAGCCTCTTTAATAAATGGTGCTGGGAAAACGGGATCAAAACTTGTAAAAAAAAATGGACCAGGACAACACCCTCAAACCCTGTACAAAAATTAACTCAAATTGGATAAAGGACCTGGAAGTGAGACCTGCAACCATAAAATACATAGAAGAAAACCTGGGCAAAACCCTTCATGAATTTCACCTCTGAAATCCATTTTGGGAAACAACTATGGCCAGCAAAAAAATGAAGGAAAACATAAACAGCTGGGACTATATCAAACTAAAAAGTTTCTGTTCAGCAAAAGAGACAGTAAACAAACAAAAAGAAACCCAACCAACTGGGAGAAAATTTTTGTCCCCTAGATAAGTGACAAGGGTCTGATAACAAAGATCCACAAAGAACTCCTACAGCTCAACAAAAACAAAGCAAAATACCCAGTCAAAAAATGGGGAGAAGAACTAAAAAGACACTTCACCAAAGAGGAGATACAAATGGCTAATAGGCATATGAAAAAATGCTCCACATCACTAATAATCAGAGAAATGCAAATTAAAACCACACCGAGATACCGTCTTACACCAGTTAGAATGGCCCATATAAATAAAACGTACAACAATGAATGTTGATGTGGATGTGGAGAAAAAGGAACTCTCGTACACTGCTGGTGGGAGTGCAAACTGGTTCAACCACTATGGAAGACTGTGTGGAGGACCCTCAAACAATTGAAAGTGCACTTAACCATTGGACCCAGCAATCCCACTACTAGAAATCTACCCAGAGGGCATGAAAACATATATTCAAAAGGACACCCCTGTCCGTGCATGTTCATTGCAGCTCTGTTTACAATAGCCAATATTTGGAAACAAACCAAATGTCTCAAAACAGGTGATTGGCTAAAAAAAATATGGTACATATACATGATGGAATACTAAGCATCAATCAAGGAGGACAAACACATGTCATTCACAGCAACATGGATGGAACTAGAAAGACTCATAATAGCAGAAATAAGTGAAAAAGAAATACAGGATGGTCTCACTTATATGGTGGATATAGGGGAAAACAAACAAATGAATAAGAAAAAATAAAAACCAATGGGACTGAACAATGGAGCAAGAGAAGAGGAGGGGGAAGAGGGTGGGGGAAGTGAAGAGAACAAAATATCAGGATGGTTAATAGGTTAGTGAAGTGGGAAAGCCCTGGGGTACACAATAATGCAATAATGCAATATAAATATAAATACATATATATGCAAATTAAAATTTAAATTAAAATTAAAAAAAAAGCCATCACAGAGATAGTTGACTTTCTCTGTGGATATCTCTTCTATCCTATTCACCATTATACAGTCCCAGAAATAATAATTAGTACACTGGATCTGATATTGCCATGCCAGTGGTATTTGAAACTTTTAAATCACACATCAGTAAATAATATGTTATTTTGCATGGTTATAATTTTGTAATTATGGTACTGTAATATGTGTACCTATCTATGTAACTTGTTTTCTTCCAACAAATTTTTTAAATTATTAAAAAATAAAAAAAATAAAATTCTCAAGTTATCTTGAAACCTTTTGACTTGATGCTAGTCGACTTTGATAGCTTTCTGGTGGGACAAGATGTTCCCTCGAGAACATACTCTTCATCATGTACATCGTGTGCATTTTCTGACCAAACCTAGAATTAGCCAGTTCTCTAAACAGCCACTACCATACTGACATTACCAAACTTTATTTTATTCATTATAGATGGAAAATGCAATTTGTTTATTGAAAATAAAACATCTGGAATTCTTAATTTTCCCATTCAAATTGAAATCAGAGTTGCAAAGTTTTTAAAAAATTAATGTCTCTCTATATCTGTGCCTGCTCTAGAAGTGAAAATTCTTGTTGTCTATAATTCTGTAACACATTTACTTTATCCCAGAACACAATGTTCTGGCATATTAATATCAATCTATCAATAATATTGTGATATCTAAGAGTATATTTTTTCCTATCTCTAGGATATTTCCTATTAAGGTTAAGGTTGTCCAAGTCAATTTATGTGTGTTATTTATTTGTTTATTTATTTGAGACTAGGTCTCGCTATTTTTGGCTGTGGAACCGCAGGCTCACGTTGCCCAGGCTACCACAGACTAAAGCAATCCCCAACCTCAGCTTCTCAGTTAGCTGGGATTATAGGCACATGCCACCACGCCCAGCCATATTTTTTGGAACTAGGTTTCACTATGTGCCCCAGGTGGTACTCCAACTGCAATCCCTAGCCCCCAGCCGCTTCATAGGCTGAAGCTTAGATGCACGAGCCACCGTGCCCGGCTTAATATCAATTGTCATGGCACTTCTGAGTGGTTACACACCGGCTGCATATACAATTAGAAGTGCTGGTTGGTATTTTTGATTTATTTTTGGTTGTTTCTTAAAGTTTTACAATTATTTATAAAATTTTAATGTCAAAATCAAATCCACAGCTTTAATTCAAGGGAGTTTTTATTCCTACTTCTGTATCCTGTGACCTCTGTCTTCCTTAAGTAACTGGGTTTTCAAGATGTTATGGCTTATTTTTCCATTCTTCATTAGTATCTAATGTATACTTTTGGCGTTTATGAATGCCTCCCCTGGCATCATTTATGTTAGTATTGTTATGAAATATCTTTGTCTTTAATTTCTTTTGGCTTATCTAGTAGTTTAATAAAAGTTCTCTATTCTGGGCAACTTTGCAATTACGTCATGTCTTCTTATGCTTACTTTCCTCATTCAGTTTCGTATTTGAGTTATTATATATCTACTCTAAGTTAATACTTGTAATAAATAATTTTTATCTTCCATTTAATACCTAAAGATAAAAAAAAATCTCACTTTTTATATGCTCTCCCATTCATATATGAGGTTGTCTCTCGAAGGACCATTATTTATTCTTACATCTATAAGTTAGTAAGTATTTAATAATTTCCCAGACTGGCTTTAAATTGATAGCATTGTGGTTCTCTGAAACTAATTCTCCAGTATATTTTATAGGGAGGGTTCCTGAACATAATGTTCTCAAGTTCATGTTTATAGCTGAAAACATATACACTGAATTGATTTAGATTTAAAAATATTAATTCAAAATTTTCCCTTGAGCAGTTAAGTGTATCTCTCCATTATCTTGATCAAGCGTAATGAAAATTTCATCTTCTTTGAGTTGTAGATGACTTGATTTCTTTGTCTGACTCCCCAAGGAAATTATTTTTTTCTCTTTTCTCAAGTCCAATTTGTTGGACTTGAGAAAAAAGAAAAAATGTTGACATGTATGGTATTTTTCTCTTCATCTTAAGTTTTCTTTTTTCAGAAATTTCTATTCTATGAATATTATATGTATTTTTTGCCCATTGTTTAGGGAGTGCTTTGTCTTGAACTTTTAAATTTTCTTTTTGATTTTGAAATTTTCATATTGTCCATCATAAATTTCTCTTCATGTATTACCTGTTGTATTTATTCTTTCTTGTATTTATTCTTTTGTACATATTCTTTCTAGTTTAGCCTTTATTTCTGAAAAAAACAAAAACAAAAACAAAACTGTTTTCCTTTCAATTTTCTAAATGTTATATTGGTCTTGTTTCAATTTTTTACAACTTTAACTTTTAATCTGTCCTTTTAAATTTAAATTATTTTATTATATCATTAACTATTGAGGCATAGTTATGTCTTTGAATGTCTTCTTGATATGCATTTGGTGACTTTATTTTTTTATAAAGTTTTTTTATGTATTAAACAAATCTTTATACTATAATATGTGTTTTAGATGCTTAGCTGTTCCTTTTAAGAGTTTTATTTGTATTTACAAGGAATACAGGGTATGTGGAAATAATTTTTCTAGGTTAATGGCATAGTGTAACTGTTTCAGATTGAGGAAAATATAAACTATTGGAATATATAACCTTTTTTTTTTCTTTGACTTTCTTCCCCTGTTGTTTTCCCATTCACCTGAATTTTTCCCCCCAATTATTCTGTGATACTCTTCTTGTATATCTATGTGACTTCTCAGGCTGTTACATTGACACACATGGTGCTTTATATTATCTGTTTTGAGTATTCTTTGGACCCAGACAGCCAGTTACCCCAGCAGAGTGAGACCCTTCATGTGGTTCATTTGGTTTTAACTTTGAGTTGGAATCTATGAAAGTCTTTCCTGATGTCTAGTTTCCCCAGAATTGCCTGTTAAACTATCCAGGGTGAATCTGATGATGATTCTCTAATTTTACTTTGGCTCCTCCCCTTTCCTGCTGCATTTCTTAAACTTCTTTACATTTGCAATTTATCCTTACCCATTAATATTGGTTTGGTTTGTAATATCTTCCTTATAATCTTCTGATTTTTTGAAGTCCTTCTTACACTCTATTTTTGTGAAGGGATCTACAGTGATTCAGTAAATAAAAGTCACGTTTTCACAATGATTTTTCCTTTATTTCTTATGTGCACTATGGTTGGTATTTCTAATTTTTATGCATTTAGTTTTCCTCAATTTTAAGTAATTTATTTATAAACATAAAAAGCAACATTGGAATTTGATAAAATTAGACTTGACTTAAAGTTAGTTTAGGAATTTGATTCAAATAACAAAGCCAAGAAATGCATAGTTTCTCAAAAGACAGAGATCCCAATGTTTCTTAAGCATCTGCTAATTGTAGTATCTTTGCAGGAAATACACTGAAATTTTTTTAAAGCTAGGATATAATGGAGAACTTATAAAATTGAACTTTTCATGTTCTCAACTTTATTTGGAGACTTTTAGTTGATTTTGGAAAGAGATGTCACTGATTTGTGTTTATCTTTCCTAACTTCTAAATTTGCCTGAACAACTATTAAATTACACAAGGATTAATCAGAATGTTTCCACTTGTAAGCAGCTATACCATGAACAATTCTGTAGTGTTTTCTCTGTTCCAGGGATAGCACTGTGTATTTTTATCCTTTCAAGTAACTCTATGATTTTACTCTAATTTTATGAATAGGGAAGTAAATACTTTAACAATTTACTTAAAATAATATAACTGGTGAATATGATAATTAATTCAGTATTTTTACTTTTTAGTGGTCTACAAAAAGGTGAAATAAAAGGGAAAAATCAAAATTTAAAGCTTTATAGAACATTTATTACTGAGATCAGAAAGAAGCTTTTTGAGAAGAACGGAATTATCTAGTTTTATGGAATTTGTTTCCCCTCATAAGGGCAATTTTATCTTATGTTTTTTTTTTTTTTAGCTCAAAACTTGTAGACAAACTAAAATGCCACATAGTCTCACATTTTTATTTCTCATAACTTTTGACTCATGCTGCCAAGAACATATAAAAAACATGATGTCACTGCTATTTAAATCCAGGCACTGTGGGGCAGATCTATGTGGGTGTGGAGGGCTCAACACACAATAGGAAGATTGTTTTTCTGGTGTGAAAAGAAAAAGCTGTTTCATAATGAATCTAAGAGATCAGGTATGCTTATTGTAATTATCTGTGCTAGGTTTTGTGGCATGTCTGAAGGGTGAACTGAATGTCTAAACTTTAATGTTTACTTGATAGAAAAGTAAAAGAAGGAGCAATCTGGATAAGGAAACTTCCCTACCCTCCAAATACATGGCACAATTCAAATAAGCTTAAATCTCAAGGCGTGATTAACTGGCTTGCTGTATTCCTTCTTTGATTTCCTCAGAAGTTTGAAATATTTCACAGACATCTTTTACTTCAGAGCTAGAACTCACTTAGAGAATCATCAATTTAGTAGGCACTCAACAGTGCTGGAAAACAGTCCATGCAATATGGAGCTGAGAGCAGTAAGGAATTTATACATAGGAAGATGGGATCATATTTTCTTTAATTTTCAACTCATTCATCAAAGAGTAAATGCCTAGGATGATTTGGTCAATGGATATAGGGAGTTGAACTAAGCAAATATGGTTACCTGTCAAGATGCATACTAACCATTTGGGGATAAAATAGTAAACAATTACAAAAAAAAGTTTAAGTGCCAGTTGTATTTTAAGGAAAAGGTTAACTGTATATAAAAAAAGTCACAGATAATTATTTAGATTAGAAATAGAGGCAGTAAGAAGAGCTTTCTTTGTGGTGGATGAGAAGAGCTTTCTCTGTGGTGGCTGGGAAAGGGCTGAAATGATTGTTTTCTGGAATTGGAGTGAATGATTAGAATGGAAGAGGAGATGAGGCCAGAGATGGAGACTTGCAGCCTTGCAGGCTCTATGAACCTTGCTGCTGGTATTTATATTTTGTCCAAAGTGTTGGAAGACTAGCTGGAAAGGACATGGTCTCATTTACTTCTGTGAAAAATTTATATTGACAGCTGCTTCTTAAAATGAAAATTCTGTAGAATTTTAAGTATTTTTGTTGTTGTGTATCACATACCCCTGAAACACATGAGTATTCAATCCAATTTTCATTCCTATTAAAAAAGAAATGTGCATTGTAAAGAACACTGGTATATATTCTCAACAAAACAAGAATAGGGATTTTTCATGTGTTTTGTTAACTACTTCTTCCTGTTTCCTGGAGCATATAATTTAATCATGTTTTGTGTAACCACAAATGACAAGCAGGATACAACTGAAAATCATTTGTTCTCCTGGGTGTAAGGCATGCTTTGATTTGTTGAAGCTCTCCTTTGGTAACTCAAGGTTGTGTCCAGTGTATGCATCTGTGTCTTTTCTTATACAGCAAACTAAAATCACCATTTGACATATTAGTCAAACAAAACATCAAAAATAGCAAAATAAGAAGGAAAACAGAATTAAAGAAACAGAACAAATTAAACCCTCAAAAGTATCAAAGCACTCATTCCCATTATTTTATTCTTATTTTGATGTATTTTAGTGGAGTTTTCATTTTTTGAAGCTCAACACTGTAAACTAATGTGTAGTAACAGTGAAATAACATGCAAAACTGTTTCCGTGGTTGAACCTTTAAACAATGTCAGTAACAGTTTGGAGTATGTGGTGTTTCTGTGTATGTATATAACTGCAGAACTAGCTGAAGGTCATACAAATAGATTCATTGATTTTATTTGTGATATTAGCTAGATTTTCTGATTAGTTTTCCAGAGATAAGAGGTCCAAAATTATCGGACCACCTGTTTTCTCAGGGTAGTATTTTTAGTGTTTTTATTTAATAAAATTGATTATTTTTCTAATTTGAAAATTTGTTGGTTTTAGGATAATTCTAAAATGTCATTTCATATGCTTTTAAATAAATACATATATATTTAATATACCTTCATATATTATTATTATTCGTATATATTTTTGAGACACAGGGAAATACTGAATTCCTGAAGGCACTTGGTGGGTAATTTGTGAAGATGATATTCTGTATTTTTTTAATTTAAGAATGACACCATTGCTCACTAGTTGTACACATCTGTTATGCTAACTTAAAAACAAGCAAGCAAAAAGAATGTTTTGTTTATGACTGATTTTGATATTGCTTTTTCCATGTAGTTGTCTCCATTTTTCTGGTTCTTGGATTTTCAGGTTGTACCAACAGTGGTGTCACTCTACATAGCCTACTTTTTCCTTGTCATTTATTTTCCTGCACTCCTTGTCATTTATTTTCCTGCACATCTCTTCACCATCTCTTATCACAGATCCTTTGCAGAATTCTGTCTGTTTTGGGGATCCAGATAAATAGTTGTGGTTAATGGTGATAGGATGATGAATAACCAAAACTTCTGGGATACCTCTTCATTTGGACATTAGCCAAATACGTTTCTGGAGATAAAGAGGCAGCCTCTGGGCATCTATCAATCATGTGAACAGTTAAGGAGAATTTAAAACACTGAGTACAACCAAGAAGTTCTAATTGATTCCCAACCAGAACATAGCTTTTCTTCCCTCCTCCACCCCCCCCCCCAAAAAAAAAAAGAGGTAAGAAAAGGGCAAATAGCAGATGTTGCAGAGGTTGGCCGAATTTGAAGCAGCAATAGTGATGAAGTGGTGGCAACAACTTCTATGAGGATATCAGAGAGCAAATGAGTTCTGTACAGGAGGAATTGAAGGAAGGTGAAGAAATTGATCCATGCACAGCATTTTATGTTTTTTTAATTTCAATCTGTAATAAGATTCTATATCAAGATCTAAGTCTGCCTTTCTGTGTGTATTTCTTAGAAATGTACTGCAATGAAAATATCCTGAGGTCTACACAAGTTGGTGCACTTTTGAATTAAGACACATGATCATGTTTTTTAAATCCTTTCTAAAAATACAATTTATCTTCATTATTTTAAAAGATTTTTCACCTTCAGGTGAAAGTATACTTAATATATTACTAGTATGTAACCAATAATGTGAAGTTGTTAGATTGGAATTTTATTTTATAAATAAATACAGCAATTATATTTCTCATGCAAGAGGGAAACATATTAATGGCAAAAAGCTCACTCTGTAGGGCTTAAGGTATTACAGTGACAAACCTTTGGATTGTGCAAGTTCTTGGGTATTACTGAATGTCACTTAAAAGTTAATCTAGCAGATATTTATGTTGTGATTACATATAATGAACTCATCACTGTTACTAAAATATATTTATAGCTAATTTTAGTTTTTTTTTCTTATTTCCTATCTAAGATTAAATGTAGCATAAAAACTAAGTGTCAGGTGAATTTTATTAATTTTTTAAAATTTGTATCTCACTTAGCTGTTTGGTTACATGTGTCAAATTTGTGGTGGAATGTAGAAATGATGTAGGTATGATGTTGTCATTTAAAAACTAGATACTTTATCTGAATAATTTTAGTGTTTCCTTTGAGAAAAGAGTGACTACTAAGATTTCAAGGAAAAAGAAAACTATCTTTGTTTCAAGACAGAAAACTGTCGTGAATACATGCTGAAAGATAAAATTTAGAAGACTCCCTCTAACCCAGGATATTGCAGTACTCCTACTAGTGACATTTTGATGTAGATAATTATTTGTTCTGCATAATGACAAGTGGGTGACGTAATAGTTGATAGCATCCTTGTTTACTTGTTCTGTGTCAGTAGTACTCCCATCTCACTTCAGAGAACTGAACATCAGACATCTTCTAATGTTGCTACATTTTACCTAAGGAAGAAGTTTTCTTTACTTCGGAACCATTAATATAACCCATTTTGTTTTCTACACACTCAACTTTTGCACTGATTGGGGTAAAGCTGTATGTACTATATTTGTATGTGCATGATAGTGTGTGTAACTACTATAGTTGTATGCAATAAACTATAGTTTGCAGTGTAAAAGCTAATATTTAGTAGTGTTTCAAATCATCTTTAACACAAATTGGACATTTTATTTACTCTGTGGATTCTAATTATCAATTTCAAATTAATGATGTTGAGTAGAATATAAATTATTTGTTGTATATACATTATTACTGCATGTTTATGGAGAAAAGCTATGGTTATACTTATTAGCTTCAGGAAAGGATCTCTTTTATTTAGAAAAAAATTAAAATATAATAAAATTTGCTTTAACTTTTGACAAGACTTTGAAGGAAAAAGTAGTTGAAAATAGTAAGATCTTTACTTTCAGTCACTCTGATCAGCAAGTTAGATAACAGCATCAAGTACGAGCTTGTGAGAAATGCAGATTCTTAGGCTTCACTCCTCAGAGCAAGTGGAATTGAAATCTAAACTTTTACAACAAGGGATTCTTAAATTGATATTTGAGGGACACAGGTCTATACTTTATTTCCTCTCCCTAGTAAGCTGTAAGTTCCATAAGCAAAGATACTGTCTGGTTTGGAGCTATGGTCTCAGTGTACAGTCTAATGTCTGAATCAGAATCTGAAAATAAATAATAAAAATCTTACAAATATTGTTTGATGAATGAAATCTAATTCATTAGTGGATAGATAGATAGTGTATTCTCTGTGACTCATATTTTAAATTAAGACAGATTGGTTTATATCAGCTTGTTAATGTGTCTTTGCAAATTTTTTATACATTACCAATAACATAAAGAGGTCATATTACTGTATGTGCCTTTTTAACATATTGTCCTTTGTCATTTACAAATTGACAAATGGATACCATATGAATATACATACCAAGCATGATGATATGAACCAATGCCAGTCATTTCTCACTTATTACAGAATTGTCCATTAATTACACCATGTGTACTTTAGTATTTTAATATATGTTTTTAATAGCATTAACACTTTATTAAAACTCAGTGGAAAAGTTTGTTTCACCAGATGTGTATTTGGTCATTTTGCCTTTTGTTTAGACATACTCTTTGTGATCTGTGATAAAACAGGGTTCTTGCACATTCCATGAGAGTGCTCGTTTTTGTTAGAATCAGTGTCCATATTTTGCATTCTTCAAACCTTGTAGTTTTGCATCATAACAGTAGTTGTTCTTCAAAAGGAATTTTAATAGAGGGACAGATATACAAAGGAGATTTTTGTTAAGGGAATATTACCAACCTAATCACTTTTGATACCATCTCTAATTGCACGTATTCAGCATACATTTGGTACACTGCTTCAGAAACACCTGACTCTTTGGGATCAAATCTGAGGAGTTGAATTGGAGTCTGCTTTCTTCATCTGACCCCCCAAAACAGTGATCTGGGGCATTGAGTATAGCAGCATTTAAGTTTTTTATATTTTTAGTACTCAAATAACTTCCTTCTAGATAGGTGTTTCTTGAGTTGATTTTGGGACTTACAGTATCATTTCCTCTGAGTAAAGATCTTGTGACCTCTAGGATGACAAAATAGTTACTTGGAGTAAACTGATACTTGGTGTACTTTGAAAGATAAATGTGATCTTTGGGGTTCTAACAGAACCTGGTTCAAATACTACTATCCCCTATAGGCTTTAGGACATTGGACAAGTTATTTAAATTTCTGCAATTAAGCTTTATTATCCCTAACAGGATAATCTTAATGTGTGGTTAGCTATGCCATCTGGCTTCAGTAAGATAATTGTTTACAAATATTTAGTGCGGAGTCAGGTAAATACTAAATGTTTCAATAAATGTAAGGTAAATGTAAAGGGGTAATGGAGATGATGTAATATGTTACAATGTCCTTTAAAAGTAGACATTAAATGAGAACTGAGTGGAATTATAACAAATATTTAAGATATTACTCTGTGAAAGGATGGTAGTTAGTAATACTTTCTATCTTATATTCAAACAAAAATGAATGACATGTCAGCACTCACGAGAACAGTGATTACTGGGGTAAATTCATGGACTTAGAAACAGAAGCAGTATCTGCTCCATTATGCAGCATTGCAAATCTTTAAGTTTAAATAGTAGAACTGGATCTTTGTGCTGTGTGGCTTTAAAGCATGTAAGCATATAAATAAGGCAAGTCATGCAGAAGTTAATCCTTCACTCTCACATACTGCTTTAATTAATCCTATCAATTTTATGAGTTATTTCCTCTCTGGAGTAAACTGAGACACATAGTTTAAATGATTTAACCAAAGTGCTACAGCAAGTTTGTGACAAAGCTAGAGTTAAGCCCCAGGAGGTTATCTCCAAAGTCCATGTTCTTAACTACAATAAAGAACTTTAACACCTATTTTAAAGCACAATAAAACAAAGCAGTGAATTGTGAATACAAGGTAGACAAAACCCTTACAGAAAGCCTAAATATAACTAACCGGTACATATTTGAGAACTCACAATTTGAAAATAGCAAATGCTTTTTTAAAGGAGTAACTTGAGAAAAAATTACTGAAATTGAAAATGGAGAGGCTGTGGATGGAAACCCTCTCAGAGAAGGGCCAGACACAGCAACCTAGAGGCCAGAGGCAACTCAGTTCGTAGTCAGTGACTGATGCTTCAGTTAGCCACACTCAGGGCTTCCACAGATGCTCCAGAAGTTTGCATTTGTACTGTAGAAAGTCTTTGTCCCCTGCTTTGAGATATAATTTTTTTTTTTTTTTTTTTGAGACTAGGTCTCGCTATTTTTGCCTGTGGAACCGCAGGCTCACATTGCCCGGGCTACCACAGACTCAAGCAGTCTCCAGCCTCACTTCTCAGGTATCTGGGATTACAGGCATGCACCACCATCCCCAGCTATACTTTTTTGGATCTAAAGTCTCACTACGTGCCCTCAGCAGGACTCGAACCGTGATCCCTGGACCTGGCTGCGGCTTCCTAGGCTGCTGCTTATAGGCATGTGCCACCATGCCTGGTCTACTTTGAGATATAATTGATAAATAATATATATTTTATATATATATATATATATATATATATGCTCTTTAAATTGACTGGCACAGACAAGCTAGTTTTCATATGCATTAGCTCACAGCTAAAAGGTTTGTTTTTTTGGTGTGTGATGAAAACACTTAAGCTCTCCCTACTTGGTAAATTTTAAATATACAATACAGAATTAATTATGGTCACACACTGTAGCTTAAATTTTCAGAACTTAATTCTGTTGCATAACAAGTTTGTGCCCTTGACCATTGTCATCTCTCCATATCTCTCACTCTCTGCCCCTGGCAACCACAAGATTTTTTTGATTGTTCATGGTGTCTATGGAGTGGCAAGGACATGTATCTCTCTATGACGCCTTTATTTATACCCACATCAGTGCCATTGTTTGAGTGGAAGGGAAGTGAGAAGTTGATCAATTCAGAGTTAAAGATGAGCCAGCCAACATGTTTTGTAAAAAGATAGTTGGTTTTTCAGAAATACATTTTGAACCTCTGACTCATGGTTCTTGAACCCCCAAACCTTTCAGTCTTTGTTAATCCTTAAATCTTGAAATGGAAAATGTTTTATGACAGACCATCTCCTTTCCTAATATTCTTGCTTTAAGTAATATTTGAATATGGCAGACATTTGCATTTAGTTAATGGTAAAGCTTTCCTAAATTTTAGTTGTTATGATGCAAGGAAAATATTTTTTTTGGCTATAGTTCTTTAATTTTACAGAACACATTGGAAGGTTGTTTTAAATTTTGTTTAAATATTCTTTGAACCAAAATATTTACAGAACAAGGAGTTCTTCTAGCCAGCAGATTGTTCCATTTGTTGTATCTGAGTGTGGAAACATTAGGAATGACAGCATAAGATGATGCCATGGAACTTTTTCATAAACAACCTAATAGCATTGTCTGATGTAGTCTCTGTTTATTAAAGGTGTCAGACTCCTTTGCTACATTTAGGTAAAATATAAATTTCTTTACTCAAGCATGAAAAATACTGTTTGTATTCTGATTGGGAGGAAAGCAGTATACATATAAAAACTACATTTCACCAGGAACAATTATTCAAAGACTCAGTGTCAAGATGGAAAGCATTGCAGTTTTATTTTTTTAAAGGAGATACAAGTATACTAACATTTAATACCTTTATAAAATGTTGTGTGTCTTAATTTGTGGTCATTTGCTGATACATGACTATTTTTTAATTGGAGTTTTAAATTTATTATATAACAGCATATATTTTTATAACATTTATGATAGTACTACCTAACACTGTGGCTGGGCACTGTATTTTCCATGTGTCTGTGTTTTCTAATTTAAGAGTTTGCTTATTTGGTATTATTTAAGACACAATGATTTTAAAAAGGAAGTAAGTACATATTGATGTTAACATGGGATGGCACCATCCCTGGCAAACTTAAGCTCAGTGTTTGTGACAGTAGAGAAAATGGCCTTAGGGTTTAAGAATATTGGTTTTGAAGAGTGTGAGTTGGATATTTAGTATTTAAATAGAATCTTAGCAGATAATGGCGGACTTTATTTATAAATTCTCAATTTTAGGTTTAATAGGAATCTAATAGGAATTATCTATACAATATAGGGGTGTGTATGCATGTTTGGTGTATGTAAATTTTGCATGCCCTGAATTGGAAAAATGAAATAAAGTTCTATTTCAGAACTACTAATCTTAAAGTACTCTTAATGTTTCATAAACAGTTTGCTAGTTTTTATTTTAGAACATGTAATACACAAATGCTGTAGACTAAATATGTTCTCCCTCTGCAATTTATGTGTTGAAATTCTAACCCTCTATTTGCATTTAGTTAACTAGTATTTGTGTTAGAAAGTGTGTGTTTTGTTAGCTCATGGGGATAGAGCCCTCATTGATAGGATTGCTACTCTTTTAAAGGGACTCAGAGAGCTCTTTCATTTTTACCATCTTAGTATTTATCATGTTAGTTTTCTGTGAACCAGAAAGTGGGTCCTTACTAGTCATTTAATTTACCAGTATTTTGATCTTCAAATTCCCAGCCTCAAGAACTTTGACGCTAAAATGTTTGGTGTTGAAAACACCCAATCTTTCATTAGTAGCCCCCCAAAATCTAGTTTTGCAAATAAAATTTTACTTGACATATTAAAGATAATAGTGGCAACCAAGGAGAATTAATAATTAAGGTCATATATAAAACTTTACCCCTGTAATGCATAAAAGGAAAACCAGTAAATCATAAGTCAAGCAAGCAAAATTACTAACAGTCATCAACAAATGCTATTGACCTAACTTCTTGCATAAATTTAAAAAGAGACAGTGAAGAATGAACCAGAACATGATGGTTTAGCTCATATTTTCTAACCACTGCCCATGGATATTTGAGACTTCATTAGAGGGCAAAGTTGATTCATTAAATCGAGTATACTTCCATTTTTTATTTTTATTTTTAAACTTAGGAAAGTACAAATTGAGGGGTTGAACTGAAGTCTAGGGATAAGTCAAAGAAAATTCCTTGAGTTGAAATTTACTTCATTTTCTGTGGTACCTAAGCATAGCTAGAGAAAACCTGCCAGTACTTACTACTTTTCAATTCTCTAATTTGTAATAAACAGCAAACTTGTAAATTCATACTAAAAAATAATCATAGCTCACAGAGATCAAATTTCAAAATTCTAGAAGAAATCTGAAGACCTTCTTGCACCCTGCAGAATATTTTCATACCTTTTTGTTCTGTTGAAGAGTTCTGTAAAAATTTGCATATAGAGTATAAAAATTCAGGAAGTATTGCTGAGCATACATATAACTAGCATCACTGAATGACTAAAGGAATAAAATTAAGACTAGAGTAGCACAATTTTAGTGTAATTTGTAGATTAGAAATAGAATTAAGTCAGGTTACTGCCATAGAGGTAATTTAGAATTAAAAATGACATACATTTTATGATGCCATTTTAGTAGGTGTATAAAATCCTTTTTTTCCCCCTTTATCATTTTGTCCCACCAGCTGTCACATTTTTCACTATTAAAGATTTGTTGGACTACCACTAAACCATTGTTTAGGGTTATTACTTTTTACCTTAAATAAACTTTTCCATATTGTTGCTTTAAGAACATATGCCATTTTTCTGGGTCCTTTCATATGGACTTGGTCTGATAATGTGCATAAAAAGCGGTATGAAACTCTACCCCCAAATTGTATACCAATATTACCTCAATTAAAAAGTGTAATTTTTTAAAAATGTGTCCTGTTTTTGAAACAAAATCTCTAATAAAAAACCTGTATCTTTTTAAAAAATGGTTTATCAGTGTTAGTGAAAGACTAAAACATAATGAATGTTTTAATACTCAGTAATCCCATATCTTGTCCTCAGGTATTTTATCGGTTTTAATACTTAAAAAACTAAATCATAGCTTTTGTGTTCTCATTTTAAAACTTGTTTATATATATATATACATATTTTAAAGTGATTGTTTAAAAATTCAGTATTTACTGATACTTTTTATGAATCAAACTTTATATGAAAATAAAATATTTTTAAACTTTGTGATATGTGGTGAGCATATTTCAAATGTCAGTACATGCATGCTTTTAAAAAAATCTGTTTCAATTTTTTTTATGTTTAACTCTTTTCTTAATCTTTGTTTATTTTGGAAGAGTATTTGACTTTTCACCTCTAGTCCCTGTAGTTCTCCCACCCCTTGATCTGTGGTCCCAGCCTCTTGTGCTGTTCCCTCCATTGTTTTGACCTCTCTCTTCCCCATTTATTAAGATCAGTGAGGATCCCTATTTCACATTTGTGAAGTCAGAAACTTTGGTGGAATCTGAGGATTATATCTTAGTTGTGTGCAGATTTACATACCAGTACCATAAGTATTGATGATGCACATGAACAGTTTGTTCTAACAGTAGCAGCAGAGAGTAACAATGTAGGATCAGTGTATCTTCTTTCTCCAGAAAGAGAGTGTTTCTGTTACTCTGGAATGCCATGCAAATCTGCTCCAAGAAGAGATGTATCTTACTTTGCCAGTCTTCCTCCTATGCAACATCCCTGAAAAGCCAATATGGAGTATGTTAGCTATTAATACCTTTAACTATGTTTGGGTATATGTAACCCTCTGGAAAATTCTCTCTGTAATACCTAGAAAATGTGATTCTTTGAACAAGCTTAATGTTACTTAATGGAAGATATAGCATCTCTATTTTAGTATGAATATGTGGCCAATAAGTATGTACTAAAAGAAGTCTTTGAATTTTTTATCCAGTAAGAACTTTGAACAGGAATAAAATTTTTGAAATTTGAGCCAGTTGATTTCTATAGCAAAATTCTGTCCTCACAAACTTTATTTCCCTTTCTCAAATATCTCATTAAAATTTTATGTAGAATTAAACTGAATTCTACTATGTAGAATGCTTTTATAAAGGTTCATAGTTTGTTGCTTTACTGAATAACAACTATTGTATTTAATAATATAAATTATAATGCACTCTAAAAATACTAGTGCTAAACAGTGAAATAGGACTTTGTTTCAATTATTATAACAGATAACATTATAATATCACTCTTGTATTTTTTGTTCATTTTTATGATAGAAAAATATACTGAACTATATAGACTAAAAGTCTCTTTCTGGAAAGTTTTTATAATATTTGTGTTATTTCTTCAAAATCTAGTCTCGTACTACCTCTAGAAATAATAGTAAAGCCTTAATTCAATTTTTGTTCATATTTATGGTCATTCCAGGTTAAATCTGATCTTCATAACTAGTACTTAATGTGATTCTTGAACATTCGAATAAGCTCTACTTAAACAATATCGCTGTATTTTCTGCAATATGTTCTTCAAAAAACTGTTTCTGAATATATCTGCTGATTTTTCTACATTTTTTCCCTTATTTAAACCAGTTTCCTATGTTTTTATTTCTAATTAATATTCATTATTCATCAAGTACTTTAAATGTTTTTTTCTTGGTAGTCTCATAAACTTCAGTCTGAATTATTTTGTTTTCATATGTGGTCCTTGGTTTTATGTGCCAATAGCAATTTCATGCTGATTTGCAACAAAGTTGTTTATGTTCATGTTTGGTTTATCTAGCTGGTAAACTTTGTCTTCAATTTTGTTCTCCTAGCATGTAAAAGTCACATCTGGGGCTCTATCTCACATTGGCAGAGATCTTCAGCAAATCATCTTGCAGCAGTGCTACAGTTTTGTTTGTGTGAACGTAAGTAGTGAATACAAATAACAAAGATTCTAGATACTTGAGCATCTGTATAAATATAATATTAATGAGAACTTATTTTTCTTGATTCTTAAATATGTGAATTTAATATTTTGATAAAGTTATTAAAAGCTATTTGGAATTTTTGTTTTTTGAAATAGGGAACTCACATGTGTTAACTAAAGAATTTCCATCAAAAGAGAGTGATATTTCTCTAGACCATGTTTCTGGTTTTTTGCTTCATAACTGGTATATGTAAGATGACACGTTTGAATTAATGAATCATTCAAATTTTAATAGGTATAACCTTGTGATTATTTTAGAAAATGATTTGAAAATTAGAAATTAAGCTGAATAAATATTTTGATTATCTAAAAACTCTAGGTTTATCCTTGAATTAACTTTTAAACCACTTAAGAACTTCCTTTTACTTCCATTTTTCTGGTCTTTCAGGTTATGAATTCTGATTTCCAAGAAACCCAGAAATTACTGACTATGTTGGAAGAGTGTAATCTTTCCAGTTTATATACTATTATTGTTATATCTGTAAGTAAATTATGTAGCCCCCCCCCCCCCCCCAGCCATTTGCCTTTAAATCTGCAGTCATTTAGTTGAGCCAACAAGTTTGGTAAACAGCAATCAATTTTATTGCCTTCAATGAAATAGTGAAGTACATTGTGAGTTTTCTAGTCCAAAAGTTTAAAATAATTAAAGAAAAGAAATCAAATGAAAAATAATTTACTTTTAGTATTGCTTCATTATTTCTGCTCCATGTGCAGTTGAAATAGAAAAAAATATCTGATTAAAGAGAATTCTTTCACAATGCACTATTAATATTTTAGAGAAATGTTTGTGTGAAAGACAAAGTTTAAGTTTAAATTAGAATCTACATTATTGGACTATTAAATTGCATAGCAGAGAGGAATACTTAATAGCAAAACCAGGAAGTGACAAAACCAGAGACCAGGTGAGCTGAACTAGATGGGAAGCAGAATGTAATCTGAAGTATTTTACTGTTAGAAGTATGTGAGCTGCCAGGCACGGTGACTCATGCCTGTAAGCTTCAGCTTATGACGTGACCGGGCCTAGGGACTGTAGTTCGAGTTCCACCTGGGGCCTGTAGCGAGACCTAGTTCCAAAAAAATAGCTCTGTATGGTGGCGTGCGCCTGTAATTCCAGCTATCTGGGAAGCTGAGGCTGGGGATTGCTTGAGTCTGTGGTACCCCGGGCAACGAGAGCCTGTGGTTCCATGGGAAAAAATAGTGAAACCTAGTCTCAAAAAAAAAAAAAAAAAAAAAAAAAAAAAAAAAAAAAAAAAAAAAAAAAAAAAAAAAAAAAAAAAAAAAAAAAAAAAAAAAAAAAAAAAAAAAAAGAATTATGTGAGCAGAAGAAATTCAGAAAAATGCTTAATGACTGGAAAATCACTAAAGTTCAGGGCTATCCCACAGTGTGGGAAATTAATTCTCATTCGTGAATTCGTGAATTCGTGTGGTTAATGCACAAGAGATAATTCATATTTCAAATAAATAACTCTACATTGAACAAATGGAAGCCAATTAACAATTGGAAGGGGTCTGATGATTTCATCCACCTGTTGTATTTGGTTATATGTCTCTCAGCACCCACCCCCAACATCCAGTGCCGGGCCACTATCAAGTTGAGCTCTGCAATCATTCTCCCATGCTCCTTTAAGATTTAAAATGTTATTTTCAATTAAAAGATTGTCACTATAATTAACATTCACTGATTTTCTCATGGGATAAATAGACAGTGTGATGATAATAGGGTTATTAAAGGTAGTAGACAAATGGCAAATTGCCGTTTGTCTGGAATTTGAATCCTTGGGATGGAACAAATCCTAAGGTGGAAAAGATGGAAAAGACAAGGTGGAAAAGCTAATGGCTGACTCTTAAACTGAAAGGGATGTGAATAGTATGTAGATTTTTAATTACTCTGTTAAAAGAGTAAATGTATAAATGTTTCATCCTTTTCCCTTCTGATACCACAAAGTCCTTTCAGTTTTCCTGTGATTTTAAATTTGTCAGAAGCTGAACTAACTGAATTAACAGGTTTGTGGAAAATACTATAACTGTAAAACAAAAAATAAATTTGATTCCAGATATCTGGAGAGAGGGGTGTGATTAGTAAGTGGAATAATACATACATATATGCATATTGTATGAACACCCATGCAAACATTAGTTACGTTTGTATGTGACTGCATAGGTTATGTGTACACTAGGCTACAGAAGCTATGATGTGTCGACTTTGCTTCTACCTGAATTACTTTACTGGAAAATGAAACAAAGATTTAAAAAAAGACACTGTAATAGGGCTTATTCTAAAATAAGGTTTTTGTTAAGATATTTTATATTTTGAGGAAATTGTCCAAGGAATCTAATCATTTTCTTCCCTAAACACACTGGTTTTATTTATCAGAACATACAATCCAAAGTGACGTCAAAATCCTACAGACATGCTTCCATTTTCACTTGGAGCCATATAGTTCAGTATTTACCAAATACATGTCTTTTATTTATTTCATTTTAAACTGTTTTTCTGACTACATATATAAAGTGTATAAATTAAATATATACATTTAAATTAAGTATATAAATTAAATGTATATATTTAAAATATTTAAAATATATATGTATTTATTATTATACAACCTGAAGTTTTCTCACCACCCTGTTACCCATGAACTGCCATCCCAATCTCCTGTGCCCATCTCTCCCCTGACCTCTCCCTCCTTACTTTATACTTTAGTTCTGCTGTCCATTTGTTTTAACTTTTTCTTGTCCTTTTGTTTCCCCTTTATCCCGCATATAGGTGAGATCATCCAGTATTTCTCTTTTTCTTTCTGGCTTATTTCCAATAACATAATTCCTTTTAGGTCCATCCATATCATAACAAATGAATCAAATTTGTCTTTTTTGATTGCCAAATAATTGAATGCATGTGTTTTAAATGTTAAGAACTATTTTGTTTTGACTTAAATACAGTAACATAGTCCTTTCTTGGTGCTAAAGTTTACCAATTTCCAATTTTTGTTCATCAAAAGAAAGAGTTAATACAAATCAACCAGCAGTAAAGTGATATTGTGTTAGGAGTTTGAGAGTGTTTTTTAAAATGTGAATCTGTTTATTTAGCAAAAGCTGTTATTTGTAATGTCATGTTTCACTCTAAAAGAACGAATACTCAATAGCGAAGTTCTTGTGGTCAGTTTAGATGGAATGAGTGTTTGGCAAAAACTGTGGTGGGTTTACTAAGTGCTGAAAATTTGAAAATACTCAGATAACAAATATAACCTTGATTTAGGAGTATATACTCTTAAAGTGGGAAAAAAACAATTAGAGACTGGTTAGCTTAATGGAATTTAAGAAATTAGATCTATTCCTATCATTTAACAAGACAAACCTTATAAACATTAAAATCTCATGTTTTTTTTCTGTAAAGTTAAAGGTGTATAAGAATTATGTGATTATTGATACTGTTTAGTCTATCATGTTTTCAGAAAGTTAATTTGTTACCCCAAGTTGACTGAAATTAACTCCTGTTAACTTTTTAGCTTGTTGTTAGCCTTTTCTTTGTCACTATTAGTGGTGAATTGTACTTCCAGCCCTTTTTTCTAATTGCATATCTCAGGAAGATACTGTTTTTGTAGCTTTCTGATACAGTAGCTATCAATATGGAACATATCCAGTTTCTTATTCTCTCTCACTATATTTTTATTTACTACATAAACAGTAATAAACAAATGTTTAGACAAATAAAGTAGTATATTAAAGATATTAAACTATAGTAATCAAAATTCATAAAATAAGAAAATTCCTCAGAAAAATAATGGGCTCACCTTGCAAATTAAACAAGATTCAGAATGCTAAGAGTTTGAATTGTAGATGGATTTCCTTGCTTAGAAATCAATGATCAGAAAGTTGTTTTTTTCCCTGGGAATGGAGAAGAGAGTTTTCATTGGGCAAAACTAGGTCTAATTTCTAGTAAAGATGATATGAAACTGAATGTAAATCCCTCGAAAGCTACCTTCCAACCTCTCCCCCCCCCAATAGAATTTTAATTTATTAGTATCTGGCTAGGTAACCACAAGACATCCTCTGGTACTCCTGTCAGATGAGAGAAGCCTAACTAATTTGTATGCTAGACACTTACAAAATATTTAATTTTTAAAAACAAGAAATTGGTAACTAATAAATTAGAGGTTCAAAGCTGAGAGTTGACTCGAACTCCTGAATTTTACTTGATAAAATAGGTTATATCACTTTTGCACATCACAGTATGGTACTGTCATCCAGATAATACAGTAATTATCTGATAACTACATAATAGCCCTATTTTTACTCTGCCTTATGTAGACAACAATTTTATGGGTTCTTTATGAAAGATAAGAATCTTTTCATGGATTTACTACTTTCCAAAAAAAAAAAAAATCACCATATGGAATTTTAATGCTTTGTAAAACAAATAAATCTTCAAAGTTCCTAATTTAGTTCTAGTTCCTAGGAAGTAGTTTATTGACATAACATCATAATATGTGATTTTTAAAAAACTTCAGAATGTTTAATATTTGAGCATGTCAGCAAATAAAAATATAGAGAAATACCATCCATTGACATTTGATACTTTCACATCTGGGGAAATGGTCACAGAGTTGCAAATTATTTCCATAAGTTTCTACAGCTTCCCAATGGCAGAGACAGGAACAGAATCAATCCAATATGCAATGTATCATGTATGCTTATTCCTTATATATGTTCAAGAATGTGTTAAATAATAAGATGAAAAAGATTAAAAATACACATATATACACATATATGTATTTAATATTCTTTCCTAATAAAGAACAAATGATATTTTGAAAAACATAGCGATTCCTTCTTTTAAGTGCTAATAGTTCTTTAACTTCACAGGGAGCAAAGCCTTTATTGAACTTATGTTATTAAAACTTGTGGTCCTGTTTGTTAAATTGTTTACCAGATCCCAGACATCTATCTCTGTCCTACTTTACTTAACTATTTGTTTTAAACAAAATTTTCTCTTCTTAACCTTATTACTACCACATTAAGAAAATATGGTTTTTAAGGCACAATTTATTATAAAACAAACAAAAGAGAGCTGGTTATTGTAAGTTTCACTGCATCTGTATTGAGTTCATGTTTTACTATACATGTGTCAAGCCCCTTGCTTATTTGACTGTAGGGGAGATTTTGGGGGTAGTGTGTTTAATAGTAAGTGACCTAGAAAGTAGGTCCCTAATTCCTGTTCAACTTTAGTCTCAAAAATATTGCTACATATCTTTACATTTATCTTTTCTTTTTCCTTCAACAAAATTATAGCTGTTATATGTTCAATTTTACTTTTAATTTATGATGTTTTCTAGTAAACTTTCATGATTATTTATGACATTGCCAGAAATGAATCACTTTTTTAAATTCTACAAAATTTTCATTTGTTTTCACCTAACTTAATAAGTCTTGGGAATTTCCTGCCTTAACCAGTAATCAAATCTAAATAAATAATAGTTTAGCATACCTTTATAAACTTTTTGCCACTTCACTATAAGTGATTCTTGTCTAACAGAAAGCTAAGGAACAATGTATTAACTCTTAGAATAGTTGTTTAATAGAAAAAATTCATTTTTTAAGTTTTAGGAGATCTTTATGATTGAAAAGATATGGGACAATTTGTCTTAGGAAATATTACAATACCCTAAGATTAATTGTGATGGGAATATAACTGATATTGTGTTAAATATTCTCTTCTGACAGTTTCCTAATACTCCTGTTTTTAAAGAATAAAGGTTATTTTCACAATGGATGATATTCTAATGGAAGCTGAGAATAGAAAAAAATTTTAGAGTAATTTTCCAAAGTTTTATGAATTAACTTATTTGGTTTAGCACAGGATTTGAAATCATCATTTTTCTGCTGTAAATAATTTATTGAATTTGGTCAGATATACAAAATTGTTAGTGAGTTTGTCAGTAGTAGCTCAGTAGATTAGTTTGTAAAATTCTGCACGAAATGCAAACACAAATAGATGAAACCAATCATCTTTGTTAGGCAATTTATATTAAATTCTGTCCGTAAGAGATGTTTGGTTCTCTAAAACCATCTAATATTTGAACTTTAATAGCATTCTTGTTAATTACACAACAACAACAACACTAAATTTTTCATGTTGCCATGCCTTTGCCAAGTATTTTTGATATTTGCATGATGGATCAGGTTTTCTGCTAAATTTTTTATCTACTGTTAATACTCTAAATAAAAACATAAAGCACAACAAAAACCAGAACCTTGTCTGTGGATCAGCCCTTTAGCAAACAGGAAGATGGTAAGAATATCACCAGGCCTAATTCCTATAATCTTAGGCTAAAATCTATACCCACTTAAACATTATTTTTGCAGTTTTCTGGAAAGCCTGAACAGTTGCTTATTTGAAAGAATAGAAAGATGGATGAAGTTAGTACAGAAACTCCTTGATCCTTTAGCTTGAACACTTTCTGCAATAAATTTATGTGGATATTTTAAAGATGTAATATGATTAAGTTTTCCAGCATTCTAGGCCTTTGTTTAATGGGATTTTGAGGCTAATATTTACTCTACTTAAATGATGGTATACCTTTGAGATGGAATCCCACACTTTTGCCAAAATATCCTGGTAACAGAATTGAAAAGTTCTTATTCAGAATTATACAGGATTGGTTGAAGTCCACCAGTATGTCTGTCACTAGTACTCAGTAATATTCATTTATTGATTTTTTTGAGAGAAAACTAGAAATTCGTCCTTTTAAATGTAATGTGTTTTTGTTAATGACTGAATTTTGAGAATTTTTTGCTCCATTAACAAGAATCTATCTGTTATGAATTTCTTCTCTTCCATTTTATGAGATGTAATTCCTGCTACATACAGAAATTCTCAAAACCCACCTCCCAGCAAATATGGCTTGCTAATGCATGCTATTAATGTAATTATGTTAATATTAGTAATAGCAGACAGTGAATGCTTGAAATGAGTCACTATTCTTTTAGAAAAATCTGATTTAATCCTTAGAGCAATCCTGAGATTTGATTATCATAGATGCCATTATCCTCAGTTCAAGAATAATCCTTGTGCTCATGTCATTTATGAAGATTGTCAATACTTGTACTTTTTGAGTAATAGAAACCCTGGTTTTTAAAGAAGAAGAGTCTTTAAAACCACTTAGTAGAATGCTTTTATTTTACAAGAGTTAGGAGTTAGCTAAAGCATTTTTCTTTGCCTGGCTGTAACTTCTTTATGTAAGGGGTCAACAATTTTTTCTTGTGAAAAGCCAGATTGTAAATATTTTAGACTTTTTGTGGAGTTAGGGTTTTGTTCTACCTATTTCACGCTATGCTTAAAATGTGAAAGCAGACACAAAATGAAAAGATTTTATGTGACCATGTTCCATTAAAATCTTATTTACGAAAAAAAAAAAAGGTAGGTGATTGGGTTCTAGTTTTCTCAACTTTGGTTTAGAGTTGTAATCCTAAGTGACCTATTTATTGTAAATACTTTAATTCCTTTACCTAATATATGTTAGATATTTCTTTAATAGACATATATTCTCTGGTTCATTCAGTGTCATTTAGAGTATGACTCAATGGCAGTTCCTATGTTTTCATCTTTAGTCACCAATCCTTTTAATTTTGAAAGGAATCTTCAGATGCTTGTAATTTAATCATTTGAATTCATCTTCTTCCTGCAGCAACTGTGCCTCCTAACAATATCTCTTTTGTTTCAATTTGATCTCATCATGATCCTCACAGGAGATTTTGCCCATTGTGAGTTTACCAACCTACTCTCCTTAATGAAACCTTCCGGAGACTCCTCATTGGTTACTAGTGAGAGCTCAGTCAAATCATAAAGCTTGGCTGCTCTGCATCTTCTTAATTCTTTCATCCTGTCTCTCTCATTTCCTTCCTGAAAACTTTGCTCTCTACTAATACCAAACAGCTGTAGTTCCCCCACATTCACCACATTACCAACATGTCTGTGTTTATTCCAATAAGTTTTTTCTATCTGCAGCATCATTTTTCCTAGTGTTTGTTTGCTTGAGTTTAACTCTCCTCAAAATTTGAATGACAGCATCTCTTATTCTTTCTTAATATTCTTGTGCACAGAATATTTTCTCTTTTTCCAATCTGGCATGTATAAACTTTCATAAATGCTTCTTTACTTGAACTTGCCTTGATGTACCTACACATGTTGTCTTCTACCCCACTCTTTGAGTGTTGCCCACAGCTAGATGCTCTGTGGTGACTGGGAGAAATGAAGAGGACTGGTTATGAGAAAATAGAAATTGCATCTCAAGTAATACTTGCATTCTGTTATATTTTTAGCTGAGATAAAAATTGAGGTACCCAGCCAGGCAATACCCCATAGTGCACTCACCACCAATTCATCCGTGTTTCATCACCACAGACCATTGTGTTTCTTTCCCTCTTTGTTTTTAAATGATCTTTTTTACCTAAGTTTTCAGGCATTATTTACTATGGGTAAATTTAAACTATGAATTTTACTATCTTGTTCTATGCCATCCATTTTAGGATAGTTCGATTTTATTTTCCATTTTGCTGTTCAGAAAAAAACAACCTGTTTTCAGACAATAACCATAATTGTTTAATTACAAATACCTGTTTTTAGATTTTATGAAACTTATTTTCATATTCTTGTCAGGTAGCATATCATATTTTCTCACTATATGACAGTTCATGTTAATTTAATTATTTTTTATATTTGCCCTAAAATGAGCAATGAACTTTTGAAGTATTCCTTATTCTCTTATTCCTAAAAAAAAAAAAAAAAAGTGTGTGTGGGGGGTTTCTCTTATATTTTGAATTTAGGTGGAATGATTTTCAAACATTTTTGAAAAGGTTATTTTTAACTATTTCAATTTGCAAGTGGATTTCTACTATAGTAAGCAAATAAAAACATAATGTGAATCTTATTATTATTATTTTGAGGCTACAGTGGTTTGCAATGTTGCATTTGTTTTACAGGTACGGGATCACAAACTTCAGGTTTATTTTACTACACACACCACTCATATTCCTTTACCATAGTCCATTGTGCCTCTATCCCACTCTATTTTCCCTACCCCTTTTCTGGTAGCCTTAATTCTATAGTCAAGTTTCTCAGATCTGTTCCTGGTTTGGCTGTATTTAACTCTTGTTTTGTTTCTCTATAGGCTACATATAACTGACACCATTTGGTATTTGTCATTTTCCTGTTTTATTTCACATAGCTTATTTTCCTCCAGGCTCATTCATGGTGTTGCAAAATGGACTTATTTTATATCAACGAGGAGTATTCTGTTATGTGTGTATATATATACACACATATATATACATATATATATATACACACACACACACACACACCACTTTCTCAATCCACTCATCTGTCTTTGTATACTTATGTTGTTATTTTAACTGTTGTAAATAGTTTTAAAATGAACATAATAATGTTTGTCTGTATCTCTTCAAATTAGTGTTCTTGCATGCTCTGGATATAGTTGCTGGTTTATTTATATGGTAGATCTACTATTAGTATTTTGAGAAACCTTTGTCCTGTTTTCCATAGGAGCTGGACTAGTCTATATTCCCCCTAACATTGTAGGAGGGTTCCTTTTTTTCCCTCTCTATCCTTGCCAACACTTGTTTCTGGTCTTTTTGATATGGGCCACCTTGACAGGTGTGAGGTGGTATCTGATCCTGGTTTTGTTTTGTTTCGTTTTTTTCTGAGCTAGGTCTCACTGTTTTTGCCTGTGGAACTGCACGCTCACGTTGCTCAGGGTACCATGGACTCAAGCCTCAGCAGCCTCAGCTTCCCAGGTAGCTGGGATTGTAGATGCATGCCACCACGCCCAGCTGTTTTTTTGGGACTAGATCTTTCTGTATTGCCCCCAGTGGGACTCGAGCCGCGATCCCTAGCCCCAGCTGCTTCATAGGCTGAAGCTTACAGGCACGAGCCACCGTGCCTGGCTTTGATTCTGTTTTTGGTCTCGATTTCAGTGACAATAATGATGAGTACTTTTTCATGCGCCTATTGGCCATATGTTATGTCTTCTTTGGAGAGTTGTCTCTTAAATTCTTGTCCCCATTTTTTGACTAGGTTGTTTCTTTTTGTCGATTTATGTGAGATTTTTGTAGATCTTTGTATGTCAGCTCCTTGTCATATTACGGTATGCAAATAATTTTCTTCCATTCATGTTTTTTTTTTTTTTTTAACCTGATGATACCTTTCATTGGATAGAAGTTTTTAGCTTGATAAAGTCCCAAGTACTTCTCTTTCTTTTGTTGTAGAAAACTCTAAAAAGACATCACTGATGCCTGTGTGGTAAAATATTTTACCATGTTTTCTGTATTTTATGACTTCAAGCTTTACATCCAAGTATTTTATGCATTTTGAGTTGGGTAGTTGGGTAGGGTGTGAGATATTAGTCTAATTCTTATGCCTGTAGCTATCCAGTTTTCCCAACACTATCTATTGAAGAGTGTTCTTTCTCCAACATATACTTTTTTATAAATGGCCATATAAATGTGGGCTTTGTTCTGGTCTCTCAGTTCCATTCAGTCGGTGTGTGTCTCTGTTTGACACACCATACTATTGTGATTATTATAATTTTGAGATATATTTTGAGGTCTGGCTGGGTAATGGCATCATTCCTCTCCCCCAACTTCCCCCCTCATCAGAATTGGGTGACTATTCTGTGCCTTGTGGTTCTATATGAATTTTAATAATATTTCTTCTATTTCTTTTAAGAATGCCTTTGAAATTATGATAGAGATTTCCATGAATCTGTGCATTACTTTTGGTAAGATGGTCATTTTAAAACTGTTTTTTTCTCCCAAACTTTAGAAGGTATTATCTTTCCATTTCTTTGTGTGACTTTTTCTATTTGTTTTAACAATGTCTTACAGTTTTCCCTGTACAGATCTTTGACCTCTTTGATATTCTGTTCTTTTGGTGAGATTTAAATGGTATTGTTTCTTTAATTTCATTTTTTTCTATCTCACTGTGTACATATAGGAATACAACAGATTTTTGTGAATTGATTTTATAACCTACCACTTCACTGTGTTCATTTTACTCAGTGTTTTAGTGAATTTTTAGGTTTTCTATGTATTTTGTCATGCCATCTGCAAATAGTGATAGTTCTTTCACAATATGAACTCCTTATATAATACTAATGCATAATTAGTATTAATTTTATATTTTGGTTCATGTGTGCATGAAATAATTGGAGTTTTTTGGGATGGGTCAGGCATTTTAAATCATATATTTTGTAGAATGTTATATTTTGCATACATCTATTTACTTACTCTTAAACTGTGAATGAAAATACATGCTAGGCCAACATTTTTTAGCATTGGTTACCATTTATTTGTGCTCAGCATATATACAATGAGATTATACCTCATTGTACTATTTACATGCCTGGAAATGCACAATTATAAATAATACAATTATTTATTCCATAATTGTAATATACAATTATATATTCTATAGAAAATATTCTGTAATGATTTTTATTTTAGTATTATTTTTATTGAAGTAATATTTGTTGATAGCACTACATATAATTTAGGATGTAGATCCACACCTATTTTCAAAACTTAGGCATTGTAGTCTTTAGATGTTTTATTTGGGTCCTTTAAATACCTTTTATTTATATAGATAGGTTTTGTTTATATGTGGTATAGGTATAGTGCACATTTTAATATCTACATGTCCTTTTAATCTGTCTTCATCAGTTCTGAAACTGATGTACTTATCTCTATCTTTGATTATATTTTTGTTTCTTTGGATTCTGATGAATTCTTTTGTCTTGTGTGTGTTTGAGATGTTTTATGTGGGTTTTAAAATTTCACTTAACCAGGGAAGTTTTCATCGATTATTTCACTAAGCATGTTTATTTTGCCCTTTCCCCATCTCACTGTAGACTCCAATTCCCTCTATAATAGGCTGTTTTGAAGTTGATGTGCATCTAATGTTTACTTTTTTCTTCTTTGAGCCTTTTATTAAATACTTATAATTTTAAGTAGTTCCTTTTACTAGGTCTTCAAGTTTACTAATATTTTCTTCTGCATTGGCTAATCTATTATTAATCTCCTCCACTGTGTGTATGTGTTTAATCTTAGGTGTTTTTATGTCAGAGTTTATTTAGGAACACTTTATAGACTCCTTTTCTCTACTCAACAATAAGTTTTTCATAAAACCTTTTGAACAAATACAAACAATTGCAATAATTGCATTAATATTTTTTATGTTAATGCTAATGTTTATATTTGGTTTTAGTTCATTTTGATTGACATTCTTTTCTCGATTGGTCACGTTTTTGATTTGTTTGTCCATATTTTTGTTAGACATGAATTTTATCATGTTGTGTTCAGGGTATTTTTGTATTTCTTTGAATTTTGTTCTAAGATATAGTTCTTTGAAACATTTTGATCCCTTAATGCTGCTTTTATTTTTTGGGTGATATAATTTATATATTACACCTAAGGTTAAATCATTCCCCACAACTGTGACAAGATACTGCTTAGTACTCTACTTAATATTAGCTCTATATTTAAGAAGCTTCCCATTCTTGCTGAGGATTATGACCACTATTCCCAACCCTGGGTGTACACTGGGAATTGTTCCTTCCTGCCTTACTGGTGAGTTATTCCCCAGATCTACATTATGTGCTCTGATCAATTTGTGAGTTTCTCTGGTAATCTTCATAACTTTCCTGCAGTGTACCCTTTTTTTCATACTTTGTCTTGTGAGTCTTATCACTGTTCCCAAGCTTTTATATATAGACTTCCACCCATGGTGTGACATGGTCTGAAACTGTGGGGCAAGTACATGGCTCACTTTATGTGTTTCTGTGCTCTCAGTGATGTCTGTTGTTGCCTAGTATATCAAGTGTTAAATATCCTCCTTTGAAAGAGTTTGTGTAATTTTTTCTTAAGGTGGAAAAATAATTTGGTTCCATTAATTCCCACTTAGGTAGAAATTGAAGCTGGACTCATTTTAATATGAGTATCTTGACAAGTCACTCAATTACAAATTGATATGTAACTCATTATAAAAGGATCATCTCCTGAACTCAGCAAAGAATCACATGCATGCTTTTTAAAAAATAACTTTATTTCAGTGATTTATATTCTCTGACAGTTTTTCTCAGAGAAAAATAACTGTACGGTTGTTTTGAGCATTAGCTAATGAAGTTGATGCTTCATATTAATCATTGGGATTGTTTTTAACTTTTGATTCTAAAATTAGTTGCAGATGGTGCAGATGTTTATGTTAAATGTAGATGTATGTAATGCTTATGACAACTATGTCATAATACCCATTAGCAAAGTTATTTTCTTATAGGAGAAATTAAATATGAAATAATTGAAAAAATACCCATTTTTAATGTTTTGTTTTACATATTTTAAAATTTTAGATTTTTCTATGGACTCTTTAATATATGAAGTTCAGGTTTCATTAATATCTTTGATCTTTTAAGTAAGGATTAGAAACAAAATGTGTACACCAATACAGCATTTGTACTGAAACTATAAAACTCATTTACTTTTTAATTTCTTGAATCAATAAAAGCAGTTAAGTGTTTTTGTATAATTAATATTTTAATCAAAGTACTATTTTTTTGCTACCTTTTGTAAAATTTTGTTTCTCAAATTATTAGTTTTACTGGTGTTTTGTTTTGTTAAAATTTAAAAGTCATTTATGAAGATACATTTACTTTGAGTTTCCTGATTGCTTATAACTTAGTTTGTATTCATCAGAATTATAAGTCTAATTTCATGTTGGCATTGACTCAAACTTGTTTTAAAATGAAGTGATTTAATATTAAAACCTTATTCTTTTTCCTTTTTAAAAAGTACAATTCATTAAAGTCAATTTTTAATAGAATCCATGTAATTGAAAAATAGTTGAAGTGAGATGAAAGTTTTTCTAAACTTTTTTTTTTTTAGTCCTTAAGATAAACTTATACTTTGATCTTAATAGTATTGGCTAGTTTCATCAGCATTAGATTTCCTTCATTATTCTTTTGAAAGTGATGTTTTGAAAATATTGGGCCTAATTCATACAATTTATTTTTTTGTACACATATGTAGATAATTTTGTATATCTATTGTATGGATTCAGAGAACCTTTGGTCTATCTACCATTAATTTCTAACTCAATTATTTGATAATTACCAGAACTTTCATTTTGACTATCCTTCCTTCTACTTTGGTGGGCTTTAGGCAAGCAATGTTTTATTTGGATATAAACTTAAGCTTTACAAATTTACTTTTCTTAGTCAAATAAACAGAGTCTACTTCCTTCCTATCATGCATTCTAGCTCTCTTCTCAGGCTTTCCTATGAATACAGACTATGGGATGAGAGGGAAGTGTTAAATATGGGCTTCTGGAATATCCCTGAATATTCCTTTAAAGCTAAAGAATAGTGGATTCAATAATAATAATTATTGCTTTGTAATTAATGTACCTATCCTGAGAGATAAGTGAAAATCATATTTTAAAATCTAGAAAATAAATTGATTCATCTGGAACCAAGCATATATGAAATGGATATGAGGCAAATATAAAGTATGTATAGAAGTTAATGTAGAAGACATGAGCCTTTTCCAAACTCCAGGTACCAGAAATTTTGCCCACTACAAAGCTATGATGTACCCACATGTTAAATGTTTAAGGAGTTTAGTATTTGATATGAGGAAATTTGCTACTTTTTTTTTAAAAAAAAGCAAGTACTTTGGGGGAATGGAAGGAAGATCTACTTACTATGTTCATGTATATATATATATAAATATTAATGCCATTCTCAATGAAATATTGTATTTTTACTGTAATTTGTATCTAACAGATTAGTGAACAATATGTGAGAGAACAAAGAATATCAGTCTGATGTAGCTATAAGCAAATCTACAGAACATAACCTAAATGGAAATGTATTGCTGTATTTCAATGGATGCAAGCTTAAATTTCATTCATTAAGGGAAAACTATTTACATTTATCCTGAGTTATGATCACCTGCAACCTTCTCCTGGGATTAAATAAACCTCCCTGTTTTTTGAAATTAAAATTGATTGTGTTGTATACCAACTAATTTTTTCCTGGAAGTGGTCATAGTTTGTATATTTTAGAAGTTCAAAGTTAGTAGCACTGTGTAAAGTATATGCTTCTGTTTCACTGTATTTATGGTAAGAAGTACATCTGAACCCCTTAAATTTATACAGTGGGGAATGTCAGTTTATTTATCAATAAAACTGAAAAAAAAATGTCAGGGAAGGAAAAAAAGTAAAATCAAAGTAGTGAGTTGCTAAACTGATTGTAGTTTTGCAGACCACACAATGGAGTACTCAGAATCATGGAACCTTTCTAGAAAGGCCAGATAGGGCCAGTGTGTCTTGAAATTATCTAGACAGTTTCTTGCAGTTGTGTATCAATTTTCAAATTCATGGCATCTATGGTGAGCAGCATTGACCTGCTAATTTCTTTTTCAAAGGCTACTAATGTTTTCTTTACAAGGAACCCAGAGTATTTGGTGTCCAATAGACCTGTTCTTAGAGTTAAAAGTTCCCAGCCACTGTATAGGCATCTCACAACTGTGTGAGAACTTTTAAACACCATGTCCTTGAGTTCAAGTCTTGAGGTTTTCACTGTAACCTTTCTGTAAGAAAAAGTATGTTCTGTGTGACATGTGAATAAGGAAGTTAGGTTCATATAATGAGACTGTGGTGTCTACTTCTCTGCCCCTTTCCCTGCATAAGTACAATCAGACAAATGAATATAGCTTTGGTGTTGAGAGAGAAGGAAAAAGTCCTGAACTTGACTGCTGCCCTAGAAACAGACACTTTTTTGACATCTTTTGATCTGTTTGATCACTGTATTGAGTTTGTAAGAGAACTAGCAGGGATGCATCCTTTCATGTTTATGCTTTCAGAGATGGTTTTCTCATAATCCAATCAGTTGTTTTACTATGTGTATTCAAATCCATGTTCTTAGTAAGGTTGATTATTATATTTGTGTTTTACATTATGTTATTATTTCTCTTTATATGAATTATTTAATCTCAAATTCTACTGTATTATATATTGCTACAGCCTTCACTTTTGGTAGCATTTACAAGTCATGACTGTCATTTTTAGGATAGTTTTCTTTATAAATTTATCTTATAATTAGTATAATTAAAATTTTTCTGAAAAATCTAATAATCTGTTAAACTTGTGAAAAAGTTAAATGATTATCTTTATTTGTTTTATTCCTTGTCTCCACAAGTTTATTTTGATGTTGTTACTGTTGTTGGCCAATTGTTTTTACTTCTCTTTCCCTGTCTTATGCCTTGCTGATTTGTTATACATAATTCTTTTCTCCCTATGTAAGTTCAGAAATTGTAAAATTTAGTCTCATATAGTTTTAATTAAATAACAGTACTTTTTAAGTATAGATAATTATAAGTTAACCAAGGCTAATGTTTGTAATTCTGTTCTGCAAAACAAGACATAGTTTTAGCATACATTAATTATCCATTGAGCATTCTCATTCCAATATAATTTATTCTTATCTGGAGTTTTAGTTCTACCATTTTTAATCTCCCAAAGTTATTTACTTTCACAGTGAATAATTAATGTAATTAACTGGCATTTAAAAAATGTTAGTCTCTTTCAGGAAATTACAAAAGAACACCTGTTCTCAGTTTTGACTTCCCAGAGTTGCTCCCCAGTGCTGGCAGCTCCACTTCCTCCAGAGCCAACCTAATGGCAGCTTCTCAGTGTAGACCTTAACTCCCTGTTGTATCATACATATCATTTCTTCTCCAATAAATTCGTTACTGGCTTTTCTACTCCTGCATTTTTGTACAGTTTAATTCTCTGTGGAGTTGTAATACCAAGTTAGAATGAATTTTCATCTTTTCTGAGCTTTATGCTATTTTTTTCCTCAAACTCCCCACCCTTCTTATTTCAGTATGAGAGTTTTTCAGAACTCAGTTTTTCACAGGAAAACTTATATTAAACAAAAAGTGTGTCTCTTCAATTATATCTTTACACAGGTGATCAGGATACCTAGGTCATGCATTGTAGAACTCCAGGGTATTCTGATGTGATCCCTGGGAATTCACAGTATCAAAACAGTACAGGTAATTACATAGTTAAAAAAAAATTAAACAGCACTGTGGTGCTTTTAACCTCAAACACTAGTGTCCAGTCCAGATGGTTTGGGAAACAGCAGTTTCCAAAATTGCCTTGAATTATAGAATTAGCCTGTTTTTTATTGGCAAGTCCATTGCTAGCATTTTAAGTTCAGCTTGATATTTTCAACTCATAAGTCTAGATGTAGCATTTGTAGCACTGATTTGCCTAACTTTATATAAAAAAAATTGCAAGAAAAATAGCTCAGCCAAGTTTCAGCTGTTTTTTTCAACTTTCACTTTTAAATTCATCCTCTCCAGTCTACATTGGAGCCCACACCCTCTTTGGCTTCTCAGGGTGCAAGAGACCACAGGTGATGTACCAGCCATCTTAACTTAGAAATAGGAAGGGACCCATTTTGTTGCAGCTCATGTGAGTCAGCTTCCAGGTCCTAGATAGGGGCACCTTCCTACAAGTTCAATTATTCCAAAGGAAAGGGAGGTATTTATAGTTTATTCATGATCCTTTCAGCCTATGTTTTCTATAAACAGTGCTGCCTGAAAGATTGAAATTTCACCTTTTTAAGTTTTCAGAGTAACAGGAAGTAATGAATTCAAGGTCAGGGTTTCACATTGTCTCTCAACTGTTCAGCTCATTGAGAACCTGAAGTATTTGTTTATGTCTCCGGAAACATTTTTGTCTATTCGTATGATTTCTTTGTTATGAGTTTTAAAGAAAAAATGAATTATCACCTTCAAATTTTGAATGAAATCACTCTATGTGTTTTTCTTCAGTTAACTGTTTAAAAAAAGTTCCAAGTTATTGAATAGCTTCTAAATTAAATAATATTACACATTATCACATAATTCTTTATTAAAATGGATGTTATACAACTATTTTTTTTTCCTGGAAAACAAATACCCTGTGATAGGTGAAAAAAGGTCTCATTCCCAGGTGTTATGAACATAAGATGCTTATTTGTGTATTTTCTATAGAGTGCATTTCGATATGAATGAGCAGAAAGGAAGGGAAGGGATGGGATCAGTTTGAATGTCTGGGTGAGAGTATTTTCAAATGTTTCTAGTTTCTATAATAAGCAAATTATAATTCTTGAGAGTTTTCTTAAGTTTGGTTTTGTGAAAGAGTGCTTATTAATATATGTGCATTTGATTTTAAGTTATCTTTTTGTCTGTTGATGTGATTTGGTCTTTCATGTACCATAAAAGACAAATAATGACCTAAAACCTCAGCAATAGATATAAGTAGATCTATTGATCTACAGATAGAATGAGTCAAGATCACCCTGTGCTATTTAAAGTTTATATTAAAGTTGTTTAAAATCTTGAATAAAGCACTAAAAATACTACATAAGACTCTTCTGAATTTTCTCTAGGAAATGCATCCTTATTTGTTAGAATTCTAATTGTTAGTTACTTTAAAAAGAATTATTCTAAACATCATATACTTATATAATTAGATATTTCCTTAAGTTTTAGTTGCTTTATATACATTTATATATATGTACCACTTATGGAAAGAAACTAGCACACTACTATTACCCTAGTTTCAATGTTAAAATGTATTTTTAATACATTTGACTGACACAAGTTGAACTATTAGCATTTCGCATTGTTCTAAATTGTGTTTTCAATGATTGTTCACTGCTTCTAAATTTAAAAAAGAGAATTCATTGGTCTTATTAAATATTTGTTACTTGAAATGATTTACCAGAAATTAGTACTAATTGGTAAAAATCATTGCAGTGTTAAAATAAAATAGTGTTTTGAATTTCTTTAAATGACATTTAAAAAAGTTTACTCAAAGGAAAGTAAAGAGAATAGTGTTCTAAATGTCACTGTTTCATTTATTTTGCAGGTGCATTTTCTTGACTATAAATCAGAACCATTTGGTCAGAAAATGGAAAACCTAATGCATATTAGGGAATATGCAAAGGAAGTGAGAAAAAGAAATATTTTACTGTGCGGTCTTCTTATATATTACACACAGGTAGGTCAAATATTGATCTTTGCAGAGTAAGTTTCCTGTAGATTACGTTTAATGGTGGGAACTTGATAGTAAAAATTATTCGTATTTCTGTAGTATGTAGAATCTCTTGGTATAAAAAAAGGAGAAGGTAGGTAAGCCGGGCACGGTGGCGTGTCCTGTAAGTGTCAGCCTATGGAAGCGTGGCTGGGACTGGGGTTAGCGGTTCAACCCCCAGGGCAACGTAGCAAGACCTAGTTCCAAAAAAATAGCTGGGTGTGGTGGTGTGCACCTGTAATCCCAGCTACCTGGGAAGCTGAGGCTGGGAAGAGTGCTTGAGTGTGTAGTACCCAGGGTAATGTGAGCCTGTGGTTCCACGGTCAAAAAATTAGGAAAGGATTTTGAATAGTGATACTAGTGATGTAAAGATGGAAAGTATATGTCTCATACTTGATAGCCCACATAAGATTGACATAGCTAGCAAATTAAAACACAGATTATTTCCAATTAAATTTGAATTTCAGTTCGTAATTTCATGTATGTCACAGGTTTGGAATTTGAAATTCAAATTTAATTGGACTTATGTTTTGTAATTCAGTTAAATATCAGTTTCTCATTTTTCTTATGTATTGTTTCTCTCTGATCATTTGACTCTTCTGTTTTTGGAATCCTCTGTTCTGCCATTTTACATCTATTATAAGCACTTTATTCATTTTAACTTTATTCACTCTCTGCATTTCCAATTATTAATGGACTATAATTTCACTAAAATCTTTGTCCTGAAATCAAAGAAAACTGTACATCTTTTATTTTCTCAACCCAGTAACTTCTATAGAATTCATATTTAAGAGAAAATTACTCATTTTTGTACATCCAGCATACTTTACACTTTTATGAAGGGAAGTAAATAATATGTATGAAATTGCACAAGCAAAGGCTACCTTATTAGAAAAGTGGCCTTGTTGGAGTGGAAAATATTTACAGCCTTTTTGTTTTGTCTGTTTGTCTTCTTCTTGTTATGTTGAACAAACTTTGAACTACTAATTTACTTCTCTGCTAACTTACTGAAACTGGGAAAAAGATGATCTATCAAGGCTTTCAAGATATGTCTTATGACATTAGAAAGTGAAAAGATAGCTTACTTAGTTGTTTTACTCTCCTTTATAAAAGTGGAGGCGTTCCAGGTGTATGGAAAAATTTAAATATCGAATTAACTTTTGTTCTGAAAGACAAACGTGGAATTGACTCTTACTTAGCCAAGATAGTCCAGTGTGAAATTTTGTCTTAAAAAGCTTGTACCAAAAGCTTTTGTACCTGGCATAGTCATCAGATGTATTTTTATTTAAGGGCCATGGTTAGAAATTTTGGGAAGCATCAGTGAAGCATCATCTTTCATGACTGACTTTCACAATCTTTCATAGTAGTGAGCTTTTTATATCTCCAAATTGGAGAAAGGAGTGTGTATTTTCCACTTGTTTCATTAACTCTTCATCTGTAGACTACTCATAGAACTATTGCACTTTAGAAGAAACTTTGGAAAACTCTACTCAAAACAGGGGAAGGAAAAAATAGAAGGGACTGTGATGATGAATCATGGGTGTTATGGTGTGGGAGAATGCTAGGTACTACAGATGTAGATCTAAGGGGAGAAACCAAATGCTGTTAAAAAGTGATAATGTAAGAAAATAAGTGTGTATATATATGTGTGTGTGTATATATATATATATGTATATGTATATGTGTGTATGTGTATGTCTTTCATTAATTTTTTTGGTTCAGAATATAGTATATAGTTAATTAGCTATAGTTTCTCACTATATATTATTTGCAAACTATATGTTGCCTATATTTCCTGTATACTTTTTGGTAAAATTGATTTGGAAAAGGGCAAGAACAGTATATGTGGGAGAACTCTAGAGACTGTACCTGAGGGGAGAAATCAAATACTGTTAAAAAGTTAACAACAATGTAAGAAAATAAGTATATATATAATATAATATATATGTGTCTATTTATAAATACATTGTACGTACCATTACCTCTGGATACAGTGTTTTTCTACTTCAGTATTAATTTGTTCATTTGGTTAAATCAATATCGTCAATATTGAGTGCCTACTTAACAGGCATTCTCTCAACACTTAAGGATGTTTGGCATAAAAAAGGTGGAACTGTTCTCTTTAGTGTGAGAGTGTGGTTTCTATTTTTTCATTGTGTTCTGATATACAGGTTTTTGTGCTGTTCAAACATTGGGTTTTGTCTCTAAATCAAATCCTTCTCTGTGATAGCCATGTGAGTTTTCATAAATGGTTAATGTATATATATCCTTTTAAGTGTCTCATCCATTAAACATTTTAGACAAAACATAGATAGTATCAACTGCTTTTTCTTGGATAGATTTTTTAGTTTGTTGATAACTCCTTGGAATAAGGCATGTATTGAATTGACTTTAATATCTGTGCTGTATAAATGGCCTTTCCAGTTTAAAGAAGACATTATTGTGTATGTATTTCTGATAAGGTAGATAGTCTTGATTTTTTGGCTGTACTTTCAGTGTTGATGTTTACGATGTTTATAGTTAAATAGAATTACTTAAGCCTTTTAAATACATGTTGTTGTTAAAGCTATAAGTTCCATACACATGACATGTAGGTCTTTATGCATTTGGTGAATTCTGTTGCTTTAGTCTTTCATTAATTTTGTTTTGGTTCAGAATATAATATATAGTTAATTAACCATAGTTTTTATTTCATATTATTTGCAAACTAGATGTTGCCTATATTTCCTGTGTACTTTTTCTTAAAATCGCTTTGGAAAAAGGGCAAGAATTGACTCTTAGTACTGGTGAAAGTTCTATGACTTCAGTGATCAACTGCTGATAATCGTTGATTCATTGACAAATGCATTTAATTATAGGACATTTCAATTCAATTTATCTTTTTTTCCGTTAATGATGTAGGGAACTGAATGCTTTTTTAAAGTGTAGGTATGTTTCTTAGTTAGATTAATGTAGTAAAGTACTAAAATTCTTTTCAAAATTGACTGTAAAATAATCTAGTATCCATAAAACATTGATAATTTTTAAACATTTAAATTTTTTTAATTTTTCTGTAACTGGTTTGCATTGCTTTTTGTTTGTTAGAATTCTAGGATACCCCACTCAGTTGTTACCTTAAGGCACCCAACACCAAGACACCCATAATCTCCCAGGTCATGGTCCATAGTGCTGCCTCCCCACCTTGCTTTTTTCCTCCCCCTCCACTGGCCCTTCTGGTAATCCCAGCTCTACCACCAGCTTTCTAGTGTTAGTACTTAGATTGTCTTTATATGATCCTTTTTTTTCTATATTCCACATAAAAGTTATATCATTTAAAATCTTTCTTTTCCTAGTATATTCACCTTCAACACCATCCATGTAGCTACAAATGACAAGAGTTCATCTTTGTTTTTGATAGCTGAGTAGTATTCCATTTTGTTTATAATACCTTTCTGATCTACTCATCTGTCTTTGGATACATAGTTTGTTTTCATAGCATAGTCACTGAAAGTAGTGCTGCAGTGAACATGGAAGGGGATGGTTTCTTTTGAATTAGTTTTTATTTGTCTTTAGTATCAATACCTAGAAGTGGACTTGCTGGGTCATATAGCAGATCCATTTGTAGTCTTCTGAGAAACTTCTATGCTTTTTCTATGGGGACTGATCCAGTCTAAATCCCACCACCAGTGTGCAAGGGTTTCTTTTCCTCTGTATTCTCAATGGCACATGTTTATAGCCTTTTTGATATGGGCCATTCTCAGACATTAAGAGGTGGCATCTCATAGTTTTGATTTGCATTCCTTCACAATAATTGATGTTGGACATATGCTTGTTGGTCATTTTATGTCTTCTTTGGAGGGGTGCCTATTTACCTCTTCTACCCACATTTCATTGGTCTATTTGTTTTCTTTTTGCTGAGTTTAATGAGGTTTTTGAAGAACATTGAAATCAGTCCATTGTCAGATATATGGTGTGCAGATATTTTCTTATTCAGTGTCTTGTTGCTTTAGTGATGGTTTGTTTGCTGTGCAAATGCTTTTTAGTTTGATGTTGTACCACTTATTTGTGCTCTTTTGTCATTCTTATTGCTTGAGACAGATATCTTTGAAGTCTGTCATGGAGTGTTTTGCCTACATTTTTATATGTATTTTATCATTTTACATATGCTTATATATTTGTTCATATATTCTATATCCAAGCTCTTTATGTATTTTGAAAAACAATAATTTAAAATAAGCTCTTGGTGGATAGCTTTGACTTAAAGACCACATGACTGGCCTGTTTAAAATTATCTGGTTTTCTTACCTAGTACCTATGTCCCCCCATCACAAATAAATTAGTAAAAAATTGAAATTTACACTGTATACTAGGTATACAGCATGAATTTATGTTTGTAATTTATGAATTTAAATCAGGTATACGCTCTCTAAAGTAACCATTATATACATATAATATATAAGTTTTATAGTTTAATCATTATAAAGAATCTTAGTCCCTTTTAGAACTATTTTTAGTGAGTTTCCAATGTTTATGGCACTATCTTCAGTATTAACAGCTCCTCCTCTGTCTAGATATATGCATGTATACACACACACAGTGTGAAATTTTCAGTGAAACTCATGTCTATCAAATTGACCCTCTTCAGCTGTTCTCCAACCCCCATTCACTTTTTCTCTGGAAACAACTATTTTGTTATCAAAGTCTAAGAGCTTTGAACATTGTTTTGAATAATTCTGAGTATATGATATTACTTTGCAATTATCCTGTTAACCCAGCTCTACTGTGTATATCATCATTCAAGTCTATGACATAAAACTATCTACCTGGAAAACATATTCTAATTATTTGAAAATCTACTTCTAATGATATAGCAATGAACTTGTAGAGATTATGTCTAGCATGAACTTTCAATAGTAGCTGTGAAGCCGGGCACGGTGGCTTGTGCCTGTAAGCTTCAGCTTATGAAGCAGCAAGGGCTTAGGGATCGCGGTTCGAGTCCCGCCTGGGGCCCGTAGCGAGACCTAGTTCCAAAAAAATAGCTGGGCGTGGTGGCGTGCACCTGTAGTCCCAGCTACCTGGGAAGCTGAGGCTGGGGATTGCTTGAGTCTGTGGTACCACGGGCAACAAGAGCCTGCGGTTCCACGGGCAAAAATAGCGAGACCTAGTCTCAAAAAAAAAAAGTAGCTGTGAGTTTGTAGTTCTAATTTTGCTGAAGCTGGAAATATTTTTATGAAAGCATAAATATTTATGATAATGTTATCATCTATATCAAATTTTATATTAGAAAGATTTTTGTCTTTTTTTATCTGTAAATTTCTGTAGTAATTTCTTTTTATGTGCTCAGGCCTTTAGAGGTAGAAGCATGCAGATTCTCTGAATGAGAAATTAGTTTTATGACTTTGGCAAACAATAGAAATTTTTCATTATTTTTCTCACCCATTATGGAAGTTTTTTGGCCTTATTTTAAAGTGAAACCAGAACTTTGTATTCAAACTTCTGTTTGAGTGCTGAAATGAGACACAGGTATGCATTGCGGGTCAGGTGACATCACTGAACATCTGACACACCATTCTGGAGGTGATCCTGATTTTTCTTTCCTATATGTACATAAACTTCACTGTATTGTTGTTTTCTTGAGAAATTATTCGTTATGGTTCATAGCTTTCATTATCCTTCTGAGAGGGAAACTTCCCTTTGTTTTATGACAATTTAATAAAAAAAAGAAGACAACATGGGAGATATTTCATTATGTTCTGCTGCTAAAATTGGATACCATAGTATTGGTGGCTTCTAAATGTTAGACATCTATATTTTGTAGTTGAGGAGGCTGGAGGTCTAATATAAAGGTGCCCACAAGCTCGGGTTCCCACTATCAGACTGCAAATTATGATTCCTCGTATCTCATCTAGAAGAAGTGGTGAGGGCTCCCTGAGGTCTTTTTTTTAAATCAGAGCATTATCCTTTTCACAAGAACTCAATTCTTTTGACCTAATTGCACCCAAAGATCTCATTTCTTAGTACCATCTCATCGGGATGTAGGATTTCAGTGTAGAATCTGGGGAAGTACTAACTTCTCCTCTATAATTGGGGAAATTTAATGTCCATCAAGAAAAGGCTAAAGTAAATATTAAAAATGTTAGCATGACAGATAAAGTGTATCATTTCTCTTTTTTCTTTCTTCTCTGAACTTTTTTTTGAAAATGTGGGAAATGTTTGAAATGTGGGAAATAGTACCAAAGAAAGTAATATTTGAATTAGTGTTTGTACAAGTTGGAGTCATTGGAAAGCATGGTATCAGTAGGCACATCTTGAAGAAACTTGCCCTGGAGAGGCGAAAAAGAAAAGCAACAGCACTCCACTACCCTCTGCCTGCTCCTGAGTGAGGCCTGTTCTGTTCTCACAGCTAGAGCTTTGGAAGGAGTACAGAAAAGGAAGAAAGTTACAAAAGTAGTTCTGTCATTTTTTTAAAAAGTAATTATTGTAAAGGACTTATGAGAACCCTCTGCAAACTTCCAAAATAGGATGTGGAATAATGAAATGAAGTTGTTTGGCAACAACATTAAATTAGAAAAAATGGTGTAAATTGACCTTCTGTCACAAAGTATAAACCAGTTCTTGATTAGTTCAAAACTATTGTCCTCTGTTGTCTGGGTTTAGAAAGTTTTGTATGTACTGTAAAGGACATCCAGAAAACATCTTTGACAATAAATTTTTCTGTAATTACCTCAGATGAATTCATAATGAAGCATTAAGAAATATATGAACAAGTCCAGCTCCTGTAGGCTAGCTTTAACTAAAAAGACCTGACTTGATGGAATAAAATTGACATCAATCTTTTTCTTTTAAGGATGCCCCATTTTCTGTATATGTCTTCTACTCATGTTCTTCAAGTATGCATCATCACTTGGAAAATGAATAGTTCAATACTATCAAGTAGCACAACACAAATGTTCTTTTAATGATTTTGGTGAAGATTAGACTGAAAACTATACTTCCCACAGTGAGCAATTGCTTGAGATTTAACTGATACTTATTTACTAATTGTGATTAGTAATAATCACTTATGAGTAATAATAAGTATGTGTGCAGTACTTCCCATCACTTTGAATCATAGGGCATGCCCACCAAGCATGAAGAATTAGATCCATTTACAGAAAACCAGTAATACTCTGTTCAGAGTAATCAGGCTTTTTTGATGTGTGAATGATTGTGAGATTAAATATTTTTTTTTTTACTTTCAGTATTGTTTAAACTTAAGTCAAACTTTGTGAAAATATGAAGATCATAAAAGATAATATCTTTTCAAAATTGTGTAAGTTTGAAAAACAAAGCTGTTTAGGGAGTTTAGCTAACTTTTTTGGCATACTCATTAGAGAGATTGGTAGTTCTGTATTATATTCACATATCTAAATGAAATGGAATATTAGATAAAAACTTCTACTGATCTCCCTTAATTTTTCTTTTGAATAAAAGAATCAACTTTATGGGTGACAATGGCCATGGAAAATTCTTAATGAACTCAATCTTTGAACAATACATCAGTTAGATATTACTGCATAGCAAATTACCCCAAAACTTAGTGACTTAAAAACAACATTTATTATCTCAGTCTCTGGGGATTCTGACTCTGGTTCTTTCTCAAGACTGTAGTCATCTCCTGGCTCTGCAGGGAGTAATCAGCATCCTAGATCACTTAGCTGGCTGTTAAAAAAATAATTTCCTCTGCGCTTTGCACTGAACCTTAGTTCTTCACTCTTCTGGCCTCTGTTTTTTGTCTAGGTTCTGTTCCTAGAGCATCTCATGATGTCAAAGCAAGCAAGCAAGAGCGAAGCAAAAGTTTCTTAGTAATTTCCAAGTAATATACTTTTCCACATTTTATGAATTGAAAGTAAATACTGAATTCCTCCCGCACTCAGAGGAGGTGATTATACAGGGACATAAATACTGGGAGATGGTGATCAGTGAGAGCTATCTATACCGGATGTTGCCCATCATGATAATACCAAGTACTAATATTGTAGGCTAAGTATTCTATTTCTTTCCAATAACTTCATGCAAATAAAAGCTATGTAAATTAATGTGAAAACCCCACAAATAACATAATATACACGTGCAACTATACAGACATGTTTTTTGTTTTTTTGACATCTGAATAGAGTAGTGATAGCTGCAGAGTTGTAGCAGGGCATTGGGGAGCCAAAGAAATGGAAACTTATTTTTGTTACCGGAATAATTGTTTTTAAAGGGCCTGGTTTATGTCAGATAACTATCAAATATATTAGGAGGTATGTGTTTATGGACAGGTTATATTATTTTGATTCAGTAAATGACTATGTAATGCTAGTATTGCAAAATAATTGCTATAAAATGATGGTGTTACATTTGAAAAAGTTGGAATTATTACTTCAAATAATCGAGAAATGTTGTGTTTCAATCGGAAAACAGTTTCCAGAAATGAGAGTGCTATAGTAAGTCAAGAGGAGTAGAAATGAAAAGAAGCCGATGAATCTGATGATTAGAATCCTGTAGGGAATTTTCAGGGAAGACATGTTTGTGGACTTACAGAGCACTATGGGAGACCTCATTGAGGTTATTGACTTCTTAGTAAATGTATTCTCAGTGAAACCCCTGCTTTAGAACATCAATAAAAAATTGAAAATAAGGTTTAATTTCAGTATTTGTCCAATTTCTATATTTTAACTAATGAAATAGAAAATAGACATGACAAATTGGCCTGAAGAATAAAGTGAATATTCCCTGCAGAATGAAGGGCTTTCAAATGTATGTTATTCCAGTTCCTTGAAGTGTGCTGTATATGTATTGCTCTTAGCAGTTTTATGTAGACTTTCCTTAAATAACATTAGAGGGAAGGAGATCTCTTTCTGTTTGTTTTCATTTTATGGAGCACTAATTATCCAAACTGCAGAAGCAGCTGTACAAAGAACTCTAAAATTGCAGTGTTTAGTTGAATCTAGAGGACATTATGTGCATGCTAGAGGACTTGAAAACATCAAGTTAGCTAGGAAGTGGAATGAGAGAGGAGACACATGAAATCAAAATAATTGCAAGATTTTATATTCTAAGCCAATGACAAGAGGTCATTGGCTCTTTTGAAATTTTGAAATTTTGGGGACTATTGACTGTTAGATAATCTATGTCACATAGATGGAGTATGTAACATTTCCAAAATCAAGGACTATCTAAGGGCCATTGTAAGGAATGAGAGTTGATTGTATATAGATTTCTTAGTTTATGCCTGAGTAGTATTTGAAAAGTTTTATAATAGTTTATAAAATTAGAATGTATGTTCATTGTTTCTGAGAATTCTATCAGCATTTCTGATTATGATCATAGTGGAAATATAAAAGAACTTTCTCTGTAAGGAACCAGGGAGATATGAGTAATGTTTGGCATATAGATTTGTGTATAGAAAACAGTAAAGTTTATTAGTTTTCCACCCACATCATTACTCACCTTTGACAACCAGTAAAGAAATATATTTTAATCAAGTTTCAACTTCCTCTTACAGAATGAGTAATTGCAATTATATACTAATGCTATTAGGAAATGAATTGGTTTAATCACAAACAATTCTGTGGTAACTTTTAGAATTTAGATTTTCTTAGACAGGAAAAGAAAAAGATATTTCACAAAGATACTATTCATGATCATTACACTTCAGCCATTTAGATTTTCTGTCTTTCTAATCTAGCCTCATCTTTGCTAAAATGCTTTGTCAGTAAGACTATAAAGAAATATTGTTCAACGAGAACCACAGTAAAATTGACATTTTTTCAGCTAAAATTATCTGTTTTAAATATTTCACACTTTTACTCCCGTTTCATTTTTAAAGATAAAATTCTCAAGTTGTGTTTGTGGCCTAAGTGCTTCTAAATCAAAAATAAGGCCATGGAAGCATAGTTTGCTTCGTTTTTGTTATTTGGCATACAGTAAATCAGACCTTTTCACAAGATCTATTCAGAGGAATGAAGTTTAATTTTTGTTCATGGGCTGCAAGCTCAAACTGTTGCAATATGAAATGTATTAAAAAAGAACATTATATAACTAGTTTATATACCACCTGCTGGCTGTCCTTTCACATAAAGTAAGGCAGTAAATGACATTTTGAGTCTGTAGTATGGAAATGTTGTGGTAAAATGATACCAACTACCAAATTTCAGACTTCATAAAATTCCCTTTTATTTATCATATGAACATATGCCTCTGCTCTAAACTATGTTTCTGGTTCTTTTCTAGTGAAAAGTCGGGTCATTTCTTGCTCTTCTACTTGGTAAATGTGTTTGGTTCTGTTTAGTTTTGAAATTTAAATAGGAATAAGTTTTGCTATATATATATATATATTTATAAATATATACCAGGGTTTAAAGTAATTGTGCCATATTTTTTACCATCTTAATCCTTTTATCCCTTTATTAAACATCTGACTGCATAATTTAAGATGTTTTCATGCAATTAAAGGATTTAGACTCAGGGAGGGTGGTCTCTTTTTAATTTATGAAAGCCCAACATTAGCACAGACTTTATTGGTGTTTTTTTGACCTGACCCTAATAAGAAGTAGACTGAAAGCCTAGATAAGAAGTTGCTTAAAATCTGGGTATTGCATTCTCTGTTCTGGCCCATGGAGTAAGGTGTGGTCCCTGAGTTTATGTTTAATTGAAGATGTTGAATAATTTTTCCGAAATATGTTGGTCATACAGAGCAATATTAAAATAATCAATGTTAAACCTTTCTGAAACTTGATAGCTGTTTCATCACTGAAGACTTTGATTTAATTAAAAAATTTCCAGTTGGACACAAAATAAACTGGGGAGGGGCTTAATTTTGAACAAATGATCTGGTCATATTATTTTCAAAAGAGACTTATTCATATTTTCTAAAATCATGCCTTCTATTTTGTAGTTTCTGTTATGCTCATAAATTAAAAGAATACCAGGATTTGCCAGCAGCATCACAAGAATGTAGGTTTTGTTCATGAATATACTTTCTCAAATAACCCCAGCTGAATGCTCCCCACCTTTCCTCAACTTTTTGTGATTGCATTAAGATGGGGGAAGGAGAAGAGAAGAGGTTTCATGTTTTGTTTTTGTTTTTTAGTATGCACAAGTCTTCTTGGGGGAAATCAAAGGATACCAAAGATTTGACCTTTTCCCTCAAAGAAAGATTTCAGTGGAGAAATTTTATCAGGTTAATTGGTTGGTAACATTTTTTAAAGTGTAATTTTCATTGTATTTACCAGGAGTTCCTTAACCTTAGCAAGTATGGTCTTTCTGAAAATGCGTAATGGAAAGTATTTTGCCTTCTGCTGCCAGTGAAGCTGTTTCTGTAGAAACTTGTATCTTATAGAACTCACTTGAGATTACTGGTCATTTTAGCTAGTATATCTTGTAAAATTTATTTAGCAAGGATACATATGTGCCACAACAAAATAACTGAGTATTTCATCTAGTCTTTTCTAAGTATACTGAACTACCTAACTAAAATGTACTATAAAGCAAATATTTGGCGAAACTCCAGGTAGCTTAATGAATTAATATTTTGCTCCTGGATCCCTGTGAGCTTATGCATAAAAATAAGGAGTGGGTGCATTTCCAAGAGAAAATTGGGATACTTTTCCACACAAAATGGGGAGCAGATGCTATCCAGAGTAAAATAATAGATTTTTTTCTTACGGACTGGATCTATTTCTCCTAAATTCTTAGTTTGACATCTTAACTTTTAATGTGATAATGTTAGGTAATGGGACCTTTGGGAGATAATTAGCCACTGAACTAAGATATTTCTGTTATTTGGGGCAGTTTTCTATCTTAGTTCATGTGTGATCATCTGTGTTCACAGGATATAAATTTGGATGCTTATTATTAACTATGAAGTAGTACCAAAGTTTTTAGGAGACTTGAAAGCACAGTTAGACAGGTTTTCTTAAAATATTGCCAACCCACAGTTATTTTCAATCATTTTTGGAATGCATTTGAAATTGTATATTATTAAAAATAGTTCCAAAGCTTGGGAAAATTAATAAAAATAATTAGGTGCTATAATAATAGTAATAATACCCATTTGTCATATTTTCACTTCTGCGTGCTCCCTGAAAAAGGAAGTGAATATATCATACCCTGAATGTCATTTATTTTTGTTACAATGGAAGGGAATTGGTTGAGAACTTCTGTTCTACAATAGCAGTTTTACTGGAAACAGTTGTCTTTTTTTCCAGAAAGAAAAGCAAATCTTTCATTTATTTTCACTCTTTAGTGTAATGCTTTCCTTTATCATACTGTCTTCTTTACAGATGTATTTGATATTTAATGTGTTTTTCATGCTGCATTTGCTCTACTCAGGTAACCCTTATCATATCTTTCATGCCTTTTTTTCTACAGCAATTTAAAATAATCTGATGTATTTTTAGTTCTGTATGTTATACATCTCCCTCCTCTATAATGTGAGCCCTTAGAAGGCAGGAGTGAGTGTGAGTGTATGTGTGCTCTTGATGATAAACATTTTTTTAAAATATCATGTAAATTTGAGGTTTGTAGATAATATTTCCAATCTCTGGTGTGACAGAATTCTTTTCAACAGCTGTAATGTTCAGCAGTTTATAGTTATGTTAAAATGAATTTAATCACTACTGTTATGAAAATACATTGCTTAGAATTTAAGCATAATTAGTTTATTTTTTACAGAGGAATTCATGTGAAATCATAGAAATTCACTTGTATAGAAAAGTAAAAACATCCTTACATCAACAACCATTTCTCTTAGAATTTTGTCAATTTTAAAGGAATGGTGCTGGGAAAAATTACCTTGGAATATCTAATTGACTTGGGTCCAAGAAATTAGCAAAATATGGTAACAGGAAGAATATTAAATAATTCTGATGTAGGGAGTTCTCTAGCCAGTACAAAAATATACCATTTGCTGGGAGAAAAATTTTTACTGACATTTAAAAAATAATTTAGTACTTGAATATATACCCAGAAAACATTTAGATTGTATCTGAAAAAGTGATTCAAGAGAATTTTATTTTAATGATAACAAATATAAATTTTGTTTACATACAGTTAATATTTTCTTTGTTTTTCTGGAATTATTCTACAGAGTTTCACTTATGACCCTGTGTCATTAGATAATGTAAAGGCATTATCTATTAATTTTTAGTTTTTAGAATTTTAGTTGTTAGAATTAATTTTTAGAATTTTAGTTTTTTTCTAATTTATTATTTTAATTTTTTTCTAATTCATAATTTTTTGGGGAAAATGTACTATAAAAGTACCCTGGATTTTAAAAATAACCATCTTCGGACATATCAAAGGCACCATTACCAAAAATAAACAATGTCAGACAATACATTTTGTAGATTTTGTAATTACCAATAATATAGAACTGAGCTCCATTCTAATTTGTGCAGAAGTGACTGGAGATTTTCAAGAGAGAATGAAGGAGTAGGGAGGAGAAAAAAGGAGAACTAGTATGAAAAGTTGTAAAGCATAAGTCAGTATCAATGTGACTTGGCCACAGTGTGTTCAAGCTGTCCATTATTCATTTTGGGATACTGTCTTCCTACACAATCTGGGGGACCAAGTTTGTATATTTCCTAATCATTAAATTTCAAAGAAATGGCTTCCTGGTCCTATATACATATACATATACATATACATATACTTATAATATACATATACATATACTTATACATATACATACACATATACTTATACATATACATATATATTACTATATACTGTGCATATATATTATGTATACATAATATATATATATTATGTATACATAATATATATGCACATATATACTATATATTATATATAATATATATAATATATACACACATGTACTATACATATATATGTATATATAATATATATAACATCTATAGTATATATAATATACAATATATATAATATATTTAATATATACACACATGTATATATGTGTATATATATAATATATAATATATATATATATTATATTATATATATACACATATATATACTATACATATACCATACATATATATATAAATAAATGCTTTGAAGTTCTTATTACTACTTAGTAAGTACTAACTAATAATACTAAGACTGTATAAAATTTAAATCAAAAAAATTCCTAACTTTCTGAAAGAAAATGTTTATTGAACATCTAAAGGGTAATGGATATGTACTTTCCTGAAATGAAACTTTCAGGTATTTTGCATATGAGACGATTCTAAGAGTGACAAATATATGTCCTTTTTTCATTTGTTTTGAAAGAAAGTGAATTTACATGAGTTTACCCTTATATCATATATATTTCCACATAGTCGTCAGCTACCTACCACCAGGCCCCCCTTAGTCTAGGCTCCAACCCTGACCAGAAAATAGTTAACTGTCTTTCTCAGGTGTATAATTTGGTTTCATAAGTAGGTATCCCTTTCTGTGCCTCAAGGTCTTTTCAAATTCACAGTACTGTATTCATGTATTCATGAAGTAAGCATGTCACATTTATCATGTTGAATTTACTCTGTTTGAACTGGGTAGGACTTTTTTAAAAAGGGTTTTCTGAGATGTGATTTCAGATGAGTGGAGTAATTACTGTATTTCTCTTGACATATTTTGTTTATTAAAATAATAAATACCATTAGGTTATAAGAAGATATTACTATGGAAACAGCAGAAAGATGCTAGGCATAATGCTAGTTCACTATCATTGCTATTCATGGAAAATGAATATAATAGTAATGGTTATTTCTTGTGATCAGATAATTTGATATAATGGGAATAGACTCTTACCTGATGTTTTTTTGTTGACTGTGAGTTCTGGAATTTTGAAGTATAAAGGAAAGATGTAGAGCCTTAAACTGAGAATTTTTGTAGGTATTCACCTTCTCACTTCTGTGACTACATATTTGAAATTTAGTAGCCTTATTATCTGAAGAATACCATTGAATTTCCCTTGGTACCCTTGGTGTTGGTAACTGTAGTATTTCTTCACTCAGATAGCCTCACTAACTTGCTTGAATGTCTTATTTTCTTCTGAGTGAACTCACCTGTGTTAAAAAAATTAGTCATTCGGAAGAATACTAATGTTTCAGAGGCTCTTATGTGCCATGGAATTTCATATAACCCTGTTTCAGAATGGTCCCGTTATGTGGGGATCAATGGCTGCATTGTACAGTGATGAGGAATTCCAGTTACAGAAAACATACAGTAAGCTCATGATTGTTGTACTGATTTAGAGCTAAAATATAAAACAGTGATCAGCTGCTCACTCAAGTTTGTTAAAAGATAAAATGAAGTTTGCTAAAAATTTAGTTGCCCGTATATGTGTGGCTTTATTTCTGGGCACTCAATACTGTTCAATAGATAAAGATTTTAGCAAAAATTGATTTAAATCAAATAGTACCAAATTGCAAGTGATTAGAAGTGTTATGTTGATAGGAACTCCTGCAAAATCTTTATGAAGGAAAGACGGAAGTGGAATAAGGAAATCAATTGGTTATAACAAAGCTTAGTTAACTGTGATTGGTTGTCCTAAGGTTCAGCTTTCATAACCTTGAGGCATTTATAGGCTTAATGTGGTTTGCTTATGTAGTTGCAGCATCATTAGTCATTTTTGTCTAATGGCCTCTGTCTTTAATTAATTTAACAAACTTTAGTAGAAGAGCTTCAAAAACATTATATATACACATATATATATATATATATACGTACATGTTATTCTTAAATCAAACCATATGCCTACAAAAACACTCAAATCAAAGCCATATTGTTTTATTAATAATCCATAGGCTTTTGATTTTTCCTAAAAATCAAACTAGTTTGTACTCCTCTAACTCTACTCCACTTTAGATTATTTTATGACCTACTCTCCTCTCCATGGTTGTGGGAATGGGAAGTTGCTGCTCATGGGTTATCAGGGCTTTCCTTGACTATGAGATATAACGCTAAGAGGAACCAAAAGCATCCTGGCATGGGTGTGTAAGAAATCCCAGAGCTAGCCTCTGACATCAGTTATTACAGAGAAGTGTGGGACAAGACCTAGACTGTGGCAAATAATCTCTCATGGAGTGTCAAGAATGGAAAGACAGATATGGACCTTGGAGAGCAGATTCAGAAGACAATCCCTGAGAAGTCATATTAGATGGAAGAACGTTTTGTAAGAGAACACCTGTAGCCTAGTCCCACAGATGGGAAGGAAGATATGAAAATTGACCGATCAGTTCAGGTTTCACTGTGCTTCCCTCCAACCCTTATTCCTGGCCAGAGTGAAGATAAGGACATTCCAGGACTCATTCCACATTCTTCTAGAAGTGGGAGGTTGAGACCCTTACTGATCTTCTGGCGAACATCATAGTGCAAACTGGGAGTGACCTCCACCCTGTAGATTGTTTCCCCCAGCTTGGGCTACCAGATCAGATAGATAGATCTCTATTAGAATAAGCTTTATATTCACATTAAGTAGAGTAGAAGCTTAAGTCAGTTTTACTTCTAAGCCTGCTTGCAAATCCCCTATAGAAATATGGACTCCAGGGGCACCATTCTTAGACATTTACTGTTTCATTGGCAATGTCTTGGTGGGATATTTTCCAGAGAGTGCTATACAGTGATACTACTTCTTAGTGCTCAAGTTAATTATCTGCTTATCTTAATTATCTTTACTTTCAGTGATCATTGTGTAGCTTACTTTGTTTTGGGTTGAGTTCCTAATTGCATATTGTAAAGAACATTGTAAACAGTGTTTTTCATTCCTTTCCCTCCCCTACTCCCCACCTAATTTACCTGTATTATTCTTTATAGAGATGGGGTGATAATGGTAGTGGTATAGGAACCTGTCAGAATAAATTGGAGAACTGGTTCACACTGCTAAAACCTCCACTCCATTCTCTCATTCCACTGTTCCCAGATGCTATCTTCCTAACCATATCTCTGAAAAATATCATAGTTTAGTAAATTTTAAGTATGTAATTTGCTTTCACCAATGATTCATGGGCAGCATTCCATCTAGAAAATAGAAAATAACTTTGATTAGCTATACAAAATGGGGGATGTTTATATAGATAGGAGGGGGGAAATGAGGGGACTGTTTTAAACTAGATTATCTGCTGCTATGTTTCTGTGAGGGAGGAAAGGGTCTGTTAGACAGATTACCTTGTTAGTACTTACCTTGTTAGAGCTGACCAGAAAAACCTCAGATTCTCTAGTTAATGGATGCATTTCTGGTGTAAATGGAAGTTGCATTTAGGTTTGGGTGTTAAGTCCCAGTTTGGTGATAGGTTGCTTAACAAAAGGGACACTGCTTTGGACCTGTTATCTTTTTAAATATATACTTTGCCATGTTAAGACCTTCCTCCCCTCAAAAGCACCACTGAAGAAAGCAAAACAAAAGATATATTAAACTCACAAAGCATAATTTAAAAAGTTTGCACAAGTTCTGTAGTATCATTGTAGATCAGACTGTTGACTGCTATTTAATCTGGTCATTATTGTCTTCAGTACCTCCTTAGCAACACTTAAGGAAAATGTTTTATATTCACACAGCTTAGTTAATTAAAAAAATAAATACAAAACAAAACTAGTTCACAGAATGAAACATGTAAAATTAGTTATTTTCAATTACCTTTGTTACCTAGGTTGTTCCAGATAAACATTTTCCATAAATATGTCTTTTCTGATAGTTACCAATTTATTGACTGGAAACTTGTGATTTCATGTGATGCTAATTTGTAATAAAATTTAGGGAAAGTTTAAGATGTAAAGTGATATCAATAGACATTGATTAAGGGAGCTTGAAACGTGGAAAATAGGTTCTTAGAAAAGTAGTGTGCACATGTGTGTGCATGTGTGTGTGTGTGTGTGTGTGTGTGTGTGAAAACTCACTGACAACAGAGGCAGAGTGGTACATAAATAAAAGTGACCTATTAAAAATCAGCCACGGGGCTAGGCATGGTGGCACATGCCTGTAAGCGGCAGCCTAGGAAGCCAGGTATCGCAGTTCAAGTCCCGCAGTAGGGCACGTTGTGAGACCTATTTCTAAAAAAATATAACTGGGTATGGTGGCACACGCCTGTAATCCCAGCTACGTGGGAAGCTGAGGCTGAGGATTGCTTGAATCTGTGGTACCCCAGGCAAAACAGCGAGACCTAGTCTCAAAAAAAACAAAAAAATCAACCACAGTATACAAAAAATTAGATTCACTACTGTTTAGTTGTAGTAGGTTTTTGGTGCTGCAGAGACCAGAAGAATTCTAAATTCTAGAAATGAGTTGGGTGAGGGAATCCTACACAAGTGAAAAAAATAATGCTGAAATGAACTGGCTCTGTTCACGCCAAGTGACTAAAGTGGTGTGTGCTTACTTTATTTTGTCCTACCTCTGTAGATTCACTGATTTATGAAGGTTTCATAATAAAATTGATTTAAACTTTTATTTTTATGGCATATATACTAGAGTGTTTAATTTCTGTCTAAGCTTACTTATATCAGTGGCAATTTAAAAAATAGTGTAATTGCCCTAGGTATATTTTTTAATCTATAGGAGACTCTGGTTGAGAGAATTAGAATATTACAGATTATAAATTTAGAATGTTTATTGAAGGAAGTTTACCTTAGAAATAAGGCAGCTTTTAATACATTGTGCCTTATAGAATTGTCCACAGTTTTAATCAGCATTTCATTAAAACTTTGGAGGAATATTCAGTAATATTAAATTTCATTAAGTGCAAACTCAATGTAGAAAAATTAGTTTTATTTTCACATTTGAAAAGCAAAAAATTGAAAAGAACAACATAGTAGCATGATAAATAATAAAAGATGGGGTATAAATTTTGAAAAATGTTCATAATCTTTATACTTAAAATTATAAAATACCACTAAGAAAAATAAAACCTAAAGAGATGGAGGTATCTATTATGCTCATGAGTTGATAAGATGGCAGTTTTCTATCAGTTGAGCTACAATTCGGTGCAATCTCAATCAAAATACAATCAGGCATTTTTCTTTTGAAAATTACAAACTATTAAATTTGTATGGAAATGCAAATGATATAAAATAAGCAGGTAATTATTAAGAGAACAAAGTTGGATGACTCCCCAATTGACGTAAAGACTTGTAAAGCTGTGTAGAGTCAAAACTAGAATTGGTTTGATAAAGTGAGCAAAATAAAAACTTGAAATAGACCCACACATTATAAATTTTGACAAATACATCAAGTTGACTTGATAAAAAGAGGAAAATTTTTGTTGACAAATTCTTCTAGAACAATTGGAAACAGAATTAGAAAGTATCGAACTTCAATCTCCATTTTTCACCTAACAAAAATAAATTCAAGATGATTGGAAACCTAAAACATAAAGTTAAAAATTAAATCTATAATTATCTACAAATCTCTAATACAACAACAAAATTTTTCTCAATAATATCCCCTTAAGTAATAGAAACCATGTATAAGAGAAAAGATATTACATGAATCCTTTCCTACGAAGTAAAATTGATAGGTAGAGAAGTCAGAACAGGAGAAAAGGACAAGAGTGGCTATGGTGATGTTTGATACACAGTTGTGTTTGTCAAACTCTGTAAACGTTATATTGAATCCGTCTTTTGTTATCCATGAATTATGTTTCAATGAAAAATAGTTTCCTTAAGGAATAACTTCCCAGGTTGTGTATGTTGCCTTTGCCTTTTTAAGCAGGATTGTCACTAGCATTGTTTCTAAAATACAGTTTCTAAAATAACAGTTGCCTCAGAACTCTCTTCTATAAATGTTCACCAGAGAAAAAGAATTCATAACCTATATAAGAAAGAGAGATTTCTACTTGGTTATGGACAAGTTGGAAATCTGTGGGGAAGATCAGCAGCTGGGAAATGTGGGGAGGATATCGAAATTTTCATCATGAGGCACAATTCTTCCTCCTTTGCTCTTAAAACTTTCAACTGATTGATGAGGCCCCATCCACATTATGGAGAGTAACTTGCTTTGTTTAAAGTTCTCTATTTTAGGTGTTCATTATATCTGAACAGTACCTTCAACCATATAACTCTAGTGTTTGACTAAATAATTGGACACAAAGCCTAAGGTGAAATAAAATTTGATCGTACACCTGTGATTTTGGAGAATCTTGCACAGTTCATTTTGAAAATGAAGGCATTTTAGGGAATGAAAATATTGTATGTTGTAGCAGAATGACTTATTTGTAATTAATGCTCCAACCCCCAATTATCCTGCTAATAGTAAGGATAAGTAAAAGTCCATAAAATGAATAAGGTTATATTCATGAGTTGAGCACTTCTTTGAGGAAGGATGTATATTATTCCCAAATTGTAGGTCTCTGTGAACAGGGCAAGCCTCTATCCTCTACATCAGCACCAGCACATGTAAAGGATTACACACTTAATGACATAAATTTCAAAATGGTGTTTATATCACATTCACTAGATGTTCAAACCACTATGTAAATAAAATAGAAAAGATTTCATCCCCCCCCCTTTTTAATTAAATGGAGGCTAATAGTCGCTAGTATGGCTTAATTTTTTTAAGCGTTAATCATTGTAAAGACTCACTTTGTCGACTTTATTTTAGATGCTTGAAATTCATCAGTAAACAAATCACAGAAAATATCTAAACTTGTAAGGTTTACATTCTATATAGAAGGAGATACAATAAATATTTTGTGGAAATACAGAGAATAACCAGTAAAAAGTGCTAGGGGAAGAAAATGAAGTAGAATAAGGTAGGATGTGATGAGAATTCCACATGAGAGTTTGCTAAAGAAGGTGACTTTTAAACAGAAACTTGATGATTTGTTTATACCCCAGGAGAGTGCACTGTGCGAGGGAACAAATAATACAAAGCCCAAACCTTGGAAATAAAGGTAGAAGCCCAAAGTAGTTCTTTCCTTTAGCAAGTAGTATTGATGCACTTTCTGCAAACAGAATGCTAAGCAATGAATACATGTTTTGCCTATAAATTTCCTAATTATTTTCATCATAGAAATAGTTTGACCATTAGCCACAAAGCCATTACAAATGTCTTCGGATTTTATGCTAGAAATTTTCTGTAGACAATGATTATTCCAATGTATGTATGTGCAAAAATTGATAAAAGGTAATTTAAAGACACTGCTAAATTCATATTCAGGTGATATGTACTGGAAGTTTGCTGCATTCATGTTGGGTGGTGTTACAATGTCTAAGCAATTCTGAGCTTGAAAAATGTTCTCCTTCTTGAAAATGTTGGATAAATCTGTTTATGCTATGAGATTGCCAGATTGAAATTGGCTCTAAAAACCACACTGCAAATTTGCTGTTTTTAAAGACAAGGGAGGCCTTTGAAAGTTTTTAACTGGAGAAATAGCATGATCAGACCTGTGGTTTTGGAAGATTTCTTTTCATTGTCTGTTATCCAGAGGAAGCCAAGTGGAATAAATCTATTGAGGGATGCTTATTGTTCAATTATAGTTCCTTGACTCATTTTATAACAGTGATCCAAGCTGCACTGTACTTTATTCTTTGTTCCTAATGCTTAAAAGAGCTTCAAATCCCAATTTCTCTGCATTAAACATTATTTAAAGCAATATTCCCAAGTTACAGATACCTTCTATTTAAAATCAACATCTTAGCCTTGTGTGGACAGCTTGAAATGAAACATTAGGAACAATTAAAACAAATTCTTGAGAGGTCATAGGCACATGCTAGTAGATAAACATATGGTTTATGTGTCTGTGAGCTGATTTGACATTTTATGTTTGAATGAACTTTCATTATAGCCTATACACTGCCATAAAAAAAATATATATATATACATATATGGTACACACATTAATATGCACAGTTACCATAAGTAAAAATCCATTCACTGATAATGAATGATTTAAGAGTAGCAGTAAATAATTTTTAAGAGCATGGAAAAAGTTTAATAAAAATGAACATACTCTGATTTAACAGGCTAAAGCAATTTTATCTTTGTACAGAATTTCCAAAGACTACTGTTTACCTTGGATATTTTTACTTGGGATTCTCCATATGTTCTATATACTACTCATGAAAGTATCTCCCATCCAGAAGAGCCATTTCTCTGTGATCACCACTAGTCTCCATTTCTTCACGCTGACTAAAACACACACTCTTGATAAATTATCTTACATTATGCTATATTGTGGTCTTTGATGTTGCTGTCAGGCAGAATATCAGTATGAAATGGTAACAGTTTGCATGTGCACTTAATTCAACCTGTGTGGTACTGGCAACAGTATGAATATTCATTTTTTTGGCAGGACTTTTGCTTCTGGTTTTGTTGCTGATTCAGATTTTCCATACATGTGGGTATGTGGTAGCTCTTGCTCAAATATCTAGATGCTGGGTTGTTAATGCTTCCCACTTGCCAGATGGTAAATATGCAGCTATGCTTTTCCAGACAATGTTGTTGCCTGGGTAGAAATCAATATATATTGCTAATTTTTCATGTGTAGTCTTTATCTCTATTGGTATTAAATGATCAGACCAAAGCAGAACTCTCTCTGCCTATGCTGGTTCAATTTGCAGGTTTCTATATTAAGGTAATTTTATTCACTGTGAGGGGATATTTTCCCTTATGTAATAGACTTAACAGTTTGCTGACAAGACTGCTGAGATAATCTCTGCTTCATTCCTGCTGAGGTTTACTTGAGACTGATTACCTGTGTCAGCAGAAGAGAAGTTGCCTCATAGTTGAAAATCACATGAAGATTATACATGTGGGTCTATCAGGGCTCAGGAGTGACTGAATGACCTTGCAACATGTTGAATGTTTACATGGAAGTCAGTCATTTTGCTTTTAAATTACCTTTTTCTCTGCTTTTCTTTTTGAGTGTTATGCTTGTTTGTGGTAAAATAATGATCCTTTATATGCTGGAATTTATTGAGAACTTGTCACAGAACTAAAAGACCTAATCTTAGTCTATTGTCATTAGTTAATTATTTATAAAATATATTTGAAATGAAAGATGACTTATTTATAATATTACTGTCTTTGTAAAAGGGGGGCATTTCCTTTGGAAGGTATGTGCATGAAAATAATTTCAATGTAATATAAATTACATGTTTTTTGAGAAGCTGGGCAGATGATACTGTTGAATATTTTTTATTTTCTATGTTCTGACACTGAACTTAGACCTGTGAGTTCATTATTTAATGTTATTCCTACAGTTACCCTATAAAGGCGTATCACCACAGTTAAGGAAATTGAAGCTCAGAATTTCTGTAACTTGCTCAAGTTTATCCAGCTAACAGAGATAGAATCACAGGGCAGCTTGATACCAGTGTCTGTAATGTTAGCAACTATAATACTGTATTTTATTATTGATTGAATAATCTCCAGGCTCTCTATTCCTGCTTTTGTTCTCATGAAAAATATTCTCCTCCTTACTCTCCTCAATCCACACATATTCTTTAACTTTGCTCTTTTAGGCAATTAAATTCTTCTTGTCCAGCTCATTCTCTTCAGGCTACCAAATTGTTCATGTATCTACCAAGTTGAAGTCTTACCTCTTCATATGGAAGCTTAAGTGTTTTTCTAATGTTTTGTGCTCCTTGTATTTCATGGTATCTGTAGTTGTGCTGAACCCTGTTGATTCTTGCTTCTTATTAAATGATTTGGATTTTTTATAGTTAACAGAACAATTAAATAACTAAAATATGTAAACAATTGATAAGTACAGGTTGAAAAAGATTCTGCATTTTGCCCTCATTACGTTTTCTCTGTTATAATAATTATGCTAACATGTATTATTAAAATGTTAATTAAGTATATTTCTGTCTACACTGAAAGAATTGTAAATGTGTTCATTGGGCCATAATCCAGAAATATTAGCATGAGCTTCAAATTCTAGGAACAGAAAATCCCCTAGAACTTTGCTTAGAGACTTAGTGTTTTCACTGTAAGGTGGCTAATTAAATACATACAAATTGAACAGAAAGAAAACCATATGATACATTTGTTTAATGGAGCTAAAGTAATAAGCTATATAGTAGCAGGAGAGTAACTGCTAAGAAAGGAAAACCTTACCTTGACTATTTGACTTATAAATCACTGCATGTTAATTGATACGCAAATTAAAATTATTCCATATTTTATTTTCAACTTTGTGATTATTATGAAATTGAAAAGGAGAATTTTTTTTCTTATTGACTAATTTGTAGCATCCTGTTAGTTTTATACTCTCAAATCTTTTCTGAAATTTGGAGATTAAAATATAGAGGACTTTTTCCCCCCTAAGATGCTTTATTTTCAACTTTCTTGTAAATGCAAAAAAAAAGGTACCAAATTTACAGGCAAAGTAAGAATATTAAAAATCTTTCTTAAATCATAACTTGCTAGTTATGACCAGCAGATTTCCATGTAATTTAGCTAATATTTTTTAATACATTGCAAACTTGATGATGTATCACCTCCTTGAAACATCTCTTCTTTAATTCCTTTATTTTTTAATTTTTCTTTTCTTTGTATTGATTGATTAAACATACATTTTATATATATATATATATTATGAAGAGGGGACACTTTACAAAAGTACAGAAATTTTCTCTATACTCCTACTATTACCATACCTGCTATGCCACAGTTAGTTGTAAGATAGAAAATATGACATTGTAAAGTGAGACTTGGAAATATTTACCAGTCTTAAATTGTCTTTTACCTACAAAACCTATTTTACTTTTGGCATTCTATGTATTTATCAGAAGTATTGAAAAAAAATGTATCTATAAAAATGTCCTAATAATTGAAAATTACTTGACTCCATAGAATTGGTTAAGTAAATAATACATAGCTTCAATGGTAGTTTATAGGTTTATTAAAAATTGCTAGTTATAAGAAATGAGAAGTACCTATGTTAAATAAACTGCATTCAGAATCGTATTTTTTTAGATAGAGGTTACATTGATTTATAATGCTGTAGATTTAGAGAGGTAGGGAAAAAACAAATTATATTAAAATTATGCTTTATGCACTAAAAACTCAACCACCTAGATTAAAGAAATGATTAAATAAAAACAAGTTTGACCTTCCTAAAGACTAAGGAAAAAGGCACAAGGAAATTATTACAGTACGATGGTGCGGCCACCTTGGGTCTTGTTTTTAATTAATGTTCTTACATTAAAACTATTTGTTTTATTTTTATAAAAACATTGGTAATAACAAGCATGTGTTTTATGCCTAGCAGAGTGTATCTGCCATTGAAAAACAGTAAAAATTGCTTACTGAAATATTTTCTGATTTTACTAAGAACAGTATCACTATTGTATGAATAGTGATTTTTAGTTCATATGAAGCCATTTACATTTTTGCTAAATGTGATACTTTACAAGTAGGTGGGAGAAAAATAAAATGTTGTCTGGTGAAGGATAGATTGGAACTTTTTAATGGTGATCTTAATGTATATACAGATGAATATGAATCTAATGAAAAATGCAGTGTTGCCTCTATAAAAATAATTTTAAAGGAAAAAAACCTTGAGTGAAAAGCAGATTTGTTCTATAATATATATGGAATGAAATAGTGATGAGTGCAGTTTTATACATTATCTAATAATAACATAGTAAATATAACAAGCTATTCATAGCATCTTACAGGAAAAAAATGAATCATTTTTGGTAGTAGGTTAAAAACCACTCTGTGTGGAAAGATATGCTATTTTTTCTCTTATTTATTAAATTGTTTTGGTAATCAAATGTTGTTATCAAATAACTTACATAATATGAATTTGTGTATTAGTAATTATTAATTTTTATAAATCTATGGAAACATGGATTTTTTATAATTTTATAAATTTAATTTATTATAAATTTAATTTATAATTATAAATTTATATATATTTAATATAAATATTAAATTTAATATAAATATTAAATTTATAATTTATAAATTTACAATTTTTATAATTTTTTACTGTATATATTGGGAACTTAATTTTTTTGCATAATTTTCTCCCATTTGATTTATTCTAGTGTAATATAATAATGTTATGTGTATAAATACATATATATGCATTTTCTTTTTTGATGAAGAAGGTATACTTCAGTATACTTCAGTTTTTATTAATGAATTTGAATTAGAGAGAACTACTCTCTAACTGAATAGTATTTTGCCAGAAAATAATCCATGTGAGTAATTTTGATAGGTGAAACAGATTTATTTTAATTGAGGGAATTCATGCAAAGATAATGTGCTAAGGAAAGGAAAAGAAAGTTCATTTTCTAGTATGTACAAGACAATGCAGGTAACCTTTTTTACATATATTATTTTTCCTACGATTCTCAGTAGCCCAGTGAAATGGTATTAGTATCCCTGTTTAACTGATGAGAAACTGAGCCTCGGTGAGCTTTTAGGCTGCTTGCCCTGGATTACAATAACTTCAAGATGTGGGATTTAAACTGAAGTTTATTTCCTGTCAAATTACATATCATTTGTAATCTCCCATGGGTTCTGACTTTAATAGAAAAGATCTAGTCCTAATAGCTGGGCGTGGTGGCGTACTCCTATAATCCCAGCTACATGGGAGGCTGAGGCTGGGGATTGCTTGAGTACGGGGTACCGTGGACAGCAAGAGTCTGCGGTTCCCCAAGCAACCTAGAGACCTAGTCTCTAAAAAAAAAAAAAAACAAAAAAGAAAGAAAGAAAATATCTAGTCCTAAAAAGTGATTATAGACAACTAGAATGATTGTTGACCATCTAAACCTCACTGATACTTCTTAGGGTTGTTTACACAATTCTAGTCCAAAGACTGTAATGGAGATATATAATGTTTACAGGTGAGTCTTATCTTTTAAGAACTTTTGCAACAAAATTGTTCTTCATGTGTTCAATATATCTAAAGTTACTGGAAAGGTGAGTAAAGTATTTGTTGGGGTCATGATGACTTACTATATCAAATGTGTCCTAAGCTATTAGTCTTATCCAGTCATGTGATTATAGTTTAGGAATAGGTGTTGAAACCCATGGGACATGCAGGGAATTCGGCTTGAGTTTCTGAAAATAATTTCCTAAATCCCAAGAGAAAATGAGAGAATAAAGGTCTCTCTTCTTTCTCGGTATGTTGTTGCATGGAGATATGTTCTCTAAGCAATTTCAGCCATCATTCTACAGGTCTGTCAGTGGACTCAGTATTAAAGATAGCGAAGGGGAGAGCAGGAGAGAGAGGGGGGCAGAGGGAGAAGATTTGGATTTTGGTAACATAGTAAAAGTGCCAGAAGAATTGACCCTATAGAAAGTATCCTGACTTCTTTTAGTTAAATCAACACATGTCTTTCTTGTTTAATCTGATTTGGATAGAGAATATTTGTTCTTTGAAGCCAAACACATTTTTTTTTCTGGTGTAGCAGTGGGTTTAGTATGACATTCCTCTGAAGAATATTCCCGAAGGTACTTGAATAAGCAAAGAAACTAGGGAGAACAGCAAGCTCCCACTGTTACTGGGATATTGGTGACACTCACTACTTGGTTTCAAAGACTTTGGAAAATTGTTTATTGTGTCTTTGAAAATTCACAGTGTGCCTATAGATAATGCAGCATTAACAGAATGGAGAAATTAGCAATGCTGATTACCTTGACTATTTCTACAATCCATGATAGAGAAGTAAAGTTAGGTTGAAATTTGTCTGTTTGAAAATTGAGAGGAAAAAGTATATCTAGTTACCCTTGTGGGATCCTTTCTGTGAGAGTTGATAACTTGAACTCTTCAGTATAGGATTAGTGTTATGTGCCTTACAGTAGTACAAGTTAGTGGGAAGTCAGTTTGGGAAATAGATAAACCTGATCTCTCTAATGACTCTCCCAAATTACATTCGAATAAGCATCTTCTGTCCCACCAGTGACTAGATAGCAAATTATATGTGATGAATTCAGTTTGTGGCTATTTTTGTTAATTTTATTTTTGCTTGCCTTATGGCAGTGGCCATGAAACTGAGGGTGAGAGAATAGATAGCTATAGAGGACTTTGCCAGGGGAAGACTATCCGCATTGATCTAAAGCAACCATCTGGTTGGAGTTATTAACTCAGATTTGACCAAGTGCAGTTACACTGAAATCTGGTTTTTTATGATAAATCAGTGTCCTAAAAAGCACCAAGCCTGGTAGCACCTCTGACTGTTCAGCCGAAGAGGCAAGTTCCCATGCTCCTAAGCCTTAGAGGATATGAGGTAATAACTATGTGTCTCCCTGAAAGGGCAATTTCCATAATACTTGACTTAGGGTCTTCATGGGTGAACACTGGATGAAACAGAAACATGCTACCCAGGAACATTTTCCCTTTACACACCAGGGAAATTGCTTTACATGCATATAGGAACATAGCTTTTGAAGGATGAGGTTACTTTAGATTGTTTTTATTGACCCCATTATGGCTTTTTATAGTTGCCCTGTATTATCCTACCACTGATTATTGTGTAATTGTCAAGGAGTAAATTCAAGGAGTAAATACTTTATCATTTAGGCTAAGCAATTTGGACCTACTTTGACTTTAGTGACCATATGAAACTTGGTCATCTCTGCCTTTACTATTTGCAAGCTATATTTTATTCTGTTCTTTTGTTCATTGTAAAATCATTTTCTCTTTAAACAAAAAAATATAGGTTGAGGTGGGCAATTTGAAAACACCCTGATAAAAAGATTATATAAGGACATTTTATAACCTGCAAAGTAGTAGTTAGTATTGATTGACACCTCAGTGCCTGTAACTCTTTGCCCCTTCTTTTCTAACAAGCAAATTTTGTTCAGTACATATTTCTGCTGCATAAAACCTTGTATCTGAGAAAAAAAAATAACAAAAACCAGTCTCTGCCGCCAAAAATGTCTAAAGTATCTCATCTTCCTTGCTGATGATTACCTTACGTAAGCATGACTGAACTCTGCCAGGGTGTTTGTAAGGAGAATTTTCTGGGAAAAATTTACCCATATTCTTTAAGAGAAGCTTATGAAAAACTATTTCCTCTCCTATTATGTATGAAAAGGGAAATCTCCACTCCATCTGCATCAGCAGGAAAAAACTTACTTCAAGATAAAGTTAGCTGCAAAATAGGTCTCATTGTTGCAACAGGTCTGATTGCTGAGTGATGGAGAGACCCTACATCCTTGAGCTCTGAAACTGGTCCTTTGACTAAGGCCCTTGGAGCCTGAGATAATAATTTGCCCATTCTTTAAAACATTTACCAGTTCATGTGATTTAAGATCCTCTATTCCTTGAAACAAAAGGTCTTTTTTTATAAAGCGTTTCTTTTAACATTTATAGAAATTGGCTTAAGTAAATCTAAACACATGTATTTTTATTTGGATGACTCTGTCACTGGTACAATATTTACATATAAACTTCCTAAAGATAAAGATGGGTCATCAGATATTTTTTCCTTTATTATTTTTTACTTGAAATAGAGCAATAAGTTGGAAGTGATAAAGGGTTAGAAGGAGAAAAACTGGAGAGAAATCACACTTTGGTTTGGTCTTAATAGATTAAAAATTGCTATGTGTTTGCAGGGTGGTTGTGGGAATTGGGGAGCTAGGACTCATAATTCAGTAATAATGAACTGACTATAAAACTAATAAATATAATTATTTTATCACCAATTTCTTTTCAAAACCAAATGATTGTAGAAAATGCTCTGTAAAATCCTGTCTGACTCCAGATTGTTTTTTGATCAGTTAACACTGCAATTTTCCTGTGAATAACCTAAGAAACATTCTTTTTAACACCTTATTACAAGTCATGGAAGCAGTGGAATTTTATTATTGAAATGGCATCTTTAAATGGTTGTGACAATTTCTACTTCTGTGATTTTAAAATAATTTGCTGTTTATACAAAGAATTTTACTGTGGCTCATAAACAGTAGCTCACCCAACCATTCCCCAGTTATAATATACTTTTTTATATTTCATAAACTTTAAATATCTTTAAGACCAATTAAAATTATTTCAAACATACAATAGTGTATATAATTTCTTCAGGATGAAATAATTTTTCTCTTACTACTCTTACAGTTTTCTTTTTTTAAAAGAATGATTTATATATATATATATATATATATATATAAATTTCACATCTCTGTGATCTCTGGGGTTCACCCCCCCTCCCTGACTGTTCCCACCCTGTTCCATTCTCCCTCCCCAGATTGTATACTTCAATTTGGTTGTTGGCTTGTTCTGACTTTTCTTCATGGATTTTTGTTTATCTTTCCCATGTCCCATATATTAGTGAAACCAGTGGTTTCTGTTTTTTTCTTTTTGAGTTGTTTCTGCTAATATGAATTCTTCTAAGTCCATCCATGTTATCATAAAATTGTCTAATTTGTCTTTTTTAATTGATGAGTAATGTTCCATTGTGTATATATACCACATCTTTTTCATCCAATCATCTGTTTTGGGACATTTCAGTTACTTCCGTGTCCTTGCAATTATAAGTAATGCTGCAATAAACATCTGAGTACAGGTGTCCCTTTATACCCACATTGAAGTCTCTTTTGGGTAAATTCCCAGGATAGCAATTGCTGGGTCAAATGGTAGTTCCATTTTCATTAATTTGAGGGCCTTCCATACACCCTTTACATAGAGGTTGGACCAGTTCACATTCCCACCAGCAGTGTAAGTGTCCCCTTCTCTCCACATCCTCGCCAGCACTTGTTGCCCATTTTATGGATGTGGGCCATTCTTACTGGTATAAGGTGGTATCACATGTGGTTTTGATCTGCATCTCCCATATTGCTAGTGACGTAGAGCAATTTTTCATGTGCATGTTGACATTTGTATTTCCTCTTTGGAGAAGTTTCTTTTTAGTTCTTCACCCCATTTTATGATTAGCCTTCTTGTTTTGTTTTTGTTTAGTTGTGTGAATTCCTTGTGGATCTTTGTTATTAAACTCTTATTTCTCTTGTGGATGGCAAAAATTTTTTCCCATTCAGTTGGGCTTCTTTTAGTTTTTTTCTGTCATCTCTTTTGCTGTACAGAAGCTTTTTAGTTTGATGTAGTCCCATCTGTTTATGTTTTCCTTCAATTTTTTGCCATCAGTAGATTTTTCCAGAAAAGGGTTCTGAATTGTACTTCCTAGAAGGTTTTTCCCGAGTTATTTTCTATGTTCATTATGGTTTCAGATCTGACATTTAAATCTTTTATCCATTTTGAGTTGGTTTTGTACAAGGTATGAGGATGTTGTCTTGGTCCATTTTTTTTTTTTTTTTTGCAGGTCTTAGTCCAGTTTTCCCAGCACAACTTAATTGAAGAGGCTATCTTTGTTCCAATGTAAATTTCCCCCCCTTTGTTAAAGATTAGTTGACTATATATGTTTGGTTTTATTTCTGAGCACTCAATTCTGTACCATTGGTCTGATTGTCTGTTGTTGTACCAGTACCATGCTCTTTTAATTATTATGGCTTTGTAGTATAACTTGAGGTATGGGATAGTTGGCCCTCCATTATGTCTTTTTTTGTACAGGAGCCTTTTTGATATTCAAGGTCTTTTGTTATTCCATATGAACTTCTGTAATTGTTTTTCTATATCTTTAAAGAATGTCATTGGAGTTTTTATAGGAATTGCATTGAATCTGTAGATTGCTTTTGGCAGGATGGTCATTTTGATGATGTTAATTCTTCCAATCCATGAGCAGAGAATGTCTTTCCATTTCCTTATGTCTTCTTCTATCTCTTTTAGCAGTTTTTTAAAGTTTCCTTTGTATAGATATTTCACATGCTTTGTTAGGTTTATTCCCAAGTATTAAATTGTTTTTGGTACAATGGTAAATGGGATGACTTTTTTAATTTCTTCTTCCTCTTCTTGGTTTTCTGCATATAGGAAAGCTACTGACTTCTGTGTGTTGATTTTGTATCCAGCTACCTTACTGACCTGGTTTATTATTTCAAGTAGTTTTTGAGTAGATATTTTTGGGTTCTCTATATAGAGAATCATGTCATCTGCATGTGAAAATAGCTTCTGTTCCTGTTTTCCTATTTGTATCCCTTTTATTTCTTTCTCTTGCCTTATTGCCCTTGCTAAGACTTCCAGTACAATGTTAAAAAGTAGTGGGGAGAGTGGGCATCCTTGCCTTGTTTCAGATCTTAATTGGAATGATTTTAGTTTTTCTCCATTTAGGATGATGTTTGCCATAGGCTTGTCATAGATTGCTTTTATTATGTTGAGCTATGATCCCTTGATCCCCATTTTTTCAAGGACTTTTATCATGAATGGATGCTGAACTCTGTCAAATGCTTTCTCTGCATCTATTGATATGATCATGTGGTTTTGTTTTTCTCTTTGTTGATGTGGTGTATTATGTTAATTGATTTCCAGATGTTGAACCATCCTTGTGCCCCTGGGATAAATCCCAGTTAATCATGGTGAATAATGCTTTTTATGCATCGCTGGATTCTATGTGCCAGGATTTTGTTTAAAATTTTTGCATTTGTGTTCATTAGGGAAATTGGTCTATAGTTTTCTTTCTTGGTGCTGTCCTTATTTGATTTTGGTATGAGTGTGATGTTTGCTTCATAGAATGTGTTTGGCAGTTTTCCTTCTTTCTCAATTTTTTTGAAAAGCTTTAGTGGTGCAGGTGTTATTTCATCTTTGAATGTCTGGTAGAATTTGTTTGTAAAGCCATCTGGTCCTGGGCTCTTGTTTTTAAGTAGAGTTTTGATGACTGCTTCTATTTTGCCACTTGTAATTGGATTGTTTAAGTTCTGTACATTTTCTTTGCTCAATTTTGGGTAGTTGGGTCTTTCTAAGAATCTGTCCATCTCATCCAGTTTGTTGTATTTATTTCCATATAGTTGTTCATATAGTTGTTCTTATTTTCCTTTGGATTTCTTTGGTATCTGTTGTAATTTCTCCTCTCTCATTTGTGATTCTGTTTACTTGAATTTTCTCTTTCCTTTGTGAGCTTTGCTAGGGGTTTATCAATTTAATTTATTTTTCCAAAGAACCAGCTTTTGGTTTTGTTGGTCTTCTTTATTTAGTAACATGTTGTTCAGTCTCCAAGTGTTGGATGCTCTTCTTGCTTTCTTTTCATTGTTGATTTCTAGTTTGATGCCTTTATAACCTTAGAAGAATGTTGGTATTATTTTAATCTTCATGTATTCATTCAAGTTTGCCTTGTGGCCTAGTATGTGATCTTTTTAGAGAATGATCCATGAGCATTTGAGAAGAAGCTGTAATCTTTCTCTTGTGGGTGTAGTATCCTATAGATATCTAGTAGGTCCATTTTGTCTAGGTCTTTTTTTAAGGCTTTTATGTCCTTATGTATCTTTTTATTTTTAATCTGTCCTTTGTTGAGAGTGAGGTATTAAAATCTCCTATTACATATGTATTTTCATCAATATTTGTTTTCAGTTCTCTTAGTATCTGTGTTATGAATCTTGATGCACCCTCATTTGGTGAATATATGTTGATAATTGTTATGTCTTTTTGTTGGGTTGACCCTTGAATCATTAGGTAGTGACCTTCTTTATCCTTTGTCACTTTTTCATTTTGAAATCTTCTTTGTTTGCTATAAGAATGATTACCCCTACCTTTTGGGGGACCCATTTGCTTGTAAAATTGTTTCCATCCTTTTACCTTCAATCTGTGCTTATCTTTTGGGGTCAGATGTGTTTCTTGGAGGCAGCAGAATGTTGGGTTCTGTCTTTTAATCCAATCTGCAACGCTGCATCTTTTGACTGATGAGTTTAGTCCATTGACATTTAGAGTAATTATTGATGTTTGAGGTTCTAACATTGGGTTCCTGGTGGTCATTTGGGGTTCGGTTTTAGTTTCTTCTTCTTAATTATTTGTTCTTTTCAGTTCTTCTGTGGGTTTCTGTCTTAGGGCTTCTTGTAAAAGTTCTTGGAATGGAGGTTTGGTGGTAGTAAATTTCTGGAGGTTTTGTTTGTCTGAGAAGGCTCTAATTTTTCCTTCATAAAGAAAGGACAGTTTTGCTGGGTAGAGCATTATTGGCTGGCACTTTTTTTCTTGGATTGTTTTGAAGATGTAGCCCCATTCTCTCCTTGCTTGGAGGGTCTCTTCTGAGAAATCTGAAGTCAGTCTAATGGATTTTCCTTTGTAGGTTATCTGTTTCCTCTTGTTAATCTCATAATTTTTTCTTTATCTTTGGCTCTTTAGAGTTTTACTATGTTGTGTCTTGCTGTGTTTTTTTCTTTCATTAAAGTAGTTTGATGTCCTTTTTGCTTCCTATATGTCTATTTTCATTTCTTTCTTCATATTTGAGAAATTCTCCTCCATTATTTCATTGAAAAGCCTTTCAGATCCTATGTCTGTCTCTTTTCCTTCTGGGATTCCAATTACGCATATTTGTTTTCTTTAGGGTAAGTGACGGGTCTCGGTTTTTTTCTTCTGTCTTCTTACTTTATTTTTCTCTCTCTTCGTCCTCTCTATTTCTGTGTCCTCAAGTGTGCTAATTTGCTCTTCTATTTCTACTAATCTGTTTTCCTGGCTTTTCCCTGCATTTTTGAGCTTTTGTATTGCTCCTCTTAGAAACTATCTTGATCAGCTTCTTATTTAGGGTTTTAATCTCATTCTTCTATTCATAGATGATATGACTCATTTTCCTGCATCATTTTTTATATTTTTCTACTTCTTTTAGCTCATTGAAAGTTTCTGACCTCCTGCTTTCCCTTTTTCTCCATCTTCTCTTACCTCTGTTAATGATTTTAACAAACAGATTCTGAATTCTTTGTTTGACATAGATAACATTCCTTCCATGTCCTCCATTTTGGTTTTTGCAGGTTGTTTATCATTTGGTGATAAGTTATTCTTCTTAGGGCTTGCTTGAGTATTTGTATTCTTCCTCCTTCCTGTGTTTTCTTTTTGGACTTGCTCTACGTATTGATTCACTGCCAGTTTTGAATTAAATGGCATGGCAAAGCCGACCAAATTGTGGTTATTTTTGCCTCTGTGCCTTTGCTGCTGTGGTGGATATATCTTGTTTCCGTTAGATATTTTAGGGGACAATTTCTTTTTCAGTCAGACGATTTAGTGCATATATGTGGTTTTCTATTATATTGTCTATATTCTTTTTTTTTTGTTCTTTCTCTTCTTTTAGATTGATGTGTTTCAAATGTTTTTTTGGTGCACCTGAGTGTGTGTCTTTATTTGGTGATGTGTCTAGGATTTGTTGTAGAAACCTTTTTGGTTAGGGTGTCTTGACATCTTGATTAGTCAATGTCCTTGGTTCCCTCTTATGCTCCGGTGCTGCATGTGTCACCAGCAACTGTGCTTCTGGGTCTCTGAGCTGTTTTTTCCTGCTTGTTTCCAGCATTAAACTATAGTCCCTGGTTAAGTCTGTCCTAGCACCAAACCCTCCCTAGCCCAAAGGTAGGTTACCTGGGCAACAGGGGTGAGCCCTGAGTGTTCCAGGTTGCTGAGGTGAGCAGTCTTTCCCGCTTGTGTTTCCGGCATTAAACCATTTTTCTATCATTTTTCTATCAATAGTGAGTCAAAGAATCTGAAATAATGAATTTCAGCTAAATGCCAGGAGATATTTTATTTTATTTATTTACAGTATGGAATACTTATATCTTTATTTATTGCTCAGTGGTATATGTTTACAACTTCTTATAGCAATTAAACATTGTATTTACAGATTGAGAAACAAACATTGATGATAATCAAAATTACACTAACTGCATTGATTTAGACAGATTACTTATATTGCTTATATGTACTGTATAATTTATACATAGGCGAGATTAAATATGCATTAAGTTATTTACCATAAATACAATGATAAGATTTAAAAACAGTGTAGATTTGTTAAAGGATACAGTCAGTGTTTTTTTGATAATATAATTTTAAGTTTTAAATGTTGACATAAAGGTAACTTTGAAGCAGTTATACGCTTGCAGGAACATAATTACACATAAATTGTAAAATAGTAAGTTTCCTTACATTAATTGAGGAATTCATTTTTGTTATTTGATAAAAATGCTCCTTATTTTCAAAGGAGATTTTATCTTCAAAAAAAAAAAAAGAACTCTGACAGTAAATGTTCGACAATAGCAGTTAAAATGGTCAATTTCATGCCATTAGTGTTTTGGTATAGTTGATACCACACATGTATTTTGTTTACATCTTGAAACTGGAAACTTTGTAAATAAGTCCCATAAAGAATAGCAAACTTTAAGAATTTGACCAGTTTAGTATTGTGTATATTTTTCCACCTGCCTGTTTGATTATGATGATGATGATGAATGAATGAGGCACATTCTAGTATTTACAGCATTTTAAAGTATTATGAAATTAATATATGAAATTTATTTACTATTTTTAAGGGTCTGTGCTTAGTACACAATGTTTTTATCTTTTTTAATAAGTTAGGTTTACATTTAAATGCAGTATTTTCTTAAAATGATTTTTATATACCTTAACCAAAATTACAAATCAAATATAAAATTAAGAAATTTGCTCAAGCTTACCTTTTTTTTAAATAAAAAAAAGCTTTCCATAAAATTATAGTTAAACTTTATGTACCTTTAGTAAAGGTCAAAATATTCTGAGAAAAAAGATCAATTTAAAGGCTTTAACATTACAGCATGGTTTTTGTATTACATTGTATTTGCAGGGAATATGAGAAACATTTACTGTGAAACTTTTCTAATTATTAGGATCATACCTCTCTCCATTCTTAGAAATGACAAATCATTATCTCTTTCCATAAAACCACAAAATTCTGGCATTTTGGCGATTTGAAAGTTCAGCCTTCAGAGTTATATGCAGTTGTGATATTTTCTAGAGAAAATACTTTTTTTCCCCATTTGTCAGAGATATCTACTATCATAATTCTCTCAAACTGGAACAACCTTTTATGAAGGAGGGCTTTCTTAAATACTTTAGAATTTGAAGCTTTCAGTTTTTTGACACACAAGAATTAACCAACTGCTAGAGAATTTACCAGTCTATTTCAAACTACTGTTAACAGAAAATATTGTGAAATAAATTCAACTACATGATTTTAGGTTTACATTTAAATGCAGTATTTCCTAAAAATGATTTTTATATACCTTAACCAAAATTACAAATCAAATATAAAAGTAAGAAATATAATGGTTGCACGTAAGCACCTAGGAGAGTTAGAGAACTTGGTAGCCATGCATATGTGGACTGATAAATCTGCCATTATCACCATCTGTGAAGTGTCAATGTCTGTTACCCTCATAGACAGTGTAATAATTGGCTTCTTATATCATTATGTAGCTATGGACATTTAATCTTGCTCAATAACTGTAGTTAGAAATTAAGAGTAATAGAAATGGTATTTTAGAAAACAAGATTGAATCTTATTATTGGTTCTCAGATCTACTTGTGAATTCATATACGATTGATGACATCTAAAAAGGGTTGATGTTTTGTCCTACCCCGTTAGCTAAATCAGATTCTCAGAGTAGGGTCAGACTTTGGAGTTTGTTTCTAGATTTCCCCAGTGATTATAGTATGCACCATGAGCCACCATTGCATCTGGGGCACAAAATATTCATCAGATTATTATAACATTTCATGTGATTAAAATTTTATATACCACTATGTTTTACCTATATCTGAAAAGACCCTGAAAAGTATGAAAATCTTCCCTTTGATTTATCACTTTATGATGTTATTGCTGATGTTCAGAAAACATCACTTTTTCATATAAATAAGTGTATGTTAAAATGATCATAATCAGTAGAATGTAATGGGTATGACTATTGTTGCGGATCATTTTACGAAATTATCTATTGATGGTTTGACTACAGCTAGGGGGTAAAAAATGACTTCTGCAAACTGCCACGAATGCTACTGTGTAGTGAATGTATTTCCTATTTTGTACTAACAAACCTAATGTATCAAACAACACATTATTATTATTTTTTTTTTTTTGCCTTTTTGAAGGTCAGAAACTCTCAAATCAAATTGTTGGCTAAGTTGTTTATTTTTTTTTCTTTTGAAGGCTCTAAGGAGAACTCTCCTCTCCCAGTTTTTAAGCCTTCTGCTTTCTTTCGCTTATGCCCCCTTTATCCACCTTCAAAGATCATTACTTCAGCTTCTGCTTCCATCCTCTTCCATTCCATTTTATATTTCCATTCACATCTATAATTCTCCCTTCTTTCCTTTTATAAACATTCAGTGATTTTATTGGCTCCATCCAGGTAAGGATAATTCAAGGTAATCTTTCCATTGAACTTAATCTTCCCTATAGAATTCCCCTTGCTATATAATGTAACATTCACAGGTTCTGGAATGTGGACAAGGGCATCCTTAGAGAAGCTTAATTGTGTGAAACTCTGGGCTGTTTTCCCTTTGGAATTGTTGTCAACATTATATGGAAAGAATATCTGCAAGAAAAGAATTTGTACAGGGCTAGTTGTGGGGCACCCTGGAACCTCTAAACCTGCCTGTTCTAAATGGATTCTGTCATTCATTATATCAAGACAGAACATTCTAGTGTCTCCTTAAATGTCCCCCAAGTCCAAGGCCATGAAGCAAGCTCAGCTTTTTATGTTTCTTCTCCATAGGCCTCTTCCATGCTACCTTGATTTTCTTCCTTCTTTTCCGGTCTTGCCTACCTTCTCTTCTCTACCCAGCTCCACCCTTTTTTGTGTGGAACAGGGGGCCTGGAAACTTCTGGTCCCCTGAGGATTACCATGTTACAGAACAAAAAGAAATTCACTGCTAGTGTTACAAAAGAGAGGACAGTGAAAAGAATATTTTAACATGAAAATTTGTTCAGAGTACTTTATAATAGGGTATTAAAACTTTTGACTAAGTAATATTTATTTTTTTAATATTGCTTCTTTCTTGTTTACCGTATAATTGGAGTTCAGTTTTATATCTAGATTGAGATAAGGTTTGTGTGTGCACAAAACACTCTAAACCATACTGTTGTTTTACTTCCTTCTCTCTTCACAACTTCATATTTCTTTAGCTGTAAATGAACATGGAACCAAATTGATGGAGGTTTTGATTCCTAAGTGATGCAATGCAATTAATATTCTTCACTAAGTATAGCAATATAGTAAATGCATAATAAATATTAGAGAGTAATTTATCTTGTCTTTAGAAAATGATTTCATAGATTCTACCAACATGTATTTATTATTCACAATAGTAAATTTGTGTATCCACTAAGCCAGTATAGGTTCTTTGAATACTATTTGTCAAATACTGTAATATTTTCAGGAAGATTAAATTACATAAAAATAATTCATTGATAATATACCATCAAATTAATATATCCTATTTTGGAAGTACATTTAAAAGTGCTCTGAGATGTATGGAAAAATTTTAGTTTGAGGATAAGTTTTCTGATATTAGTATATTTATGCTACATTTGTCTCTTACAGCTGAACCAAAATGATTTGTCCCACTATTTCTCTGTCTTTAAGAATCTACAAGTGCATGCATGATTTTTTTTTCCTTTAGTGTTCATAGTCTACCAATTATTTTAAATTGTAAAATATTAGACATAAATATCAATCTTCAAAGTCTGCTCACCAACTATATTTCATATGGTTTCAAAATCACTAATAACTCATTTAGGATTCTCCCTAAATATCCTTACCCATTCCAAGATGTCAGCAGATAAAAATCACTGCAAGTGCCATTCTATCATCATACATGTCACCTCCATCTGTTACTGTCCTGCAGTGCATCCTACTTTATTTCGTAGGTGCCAAAATCTTCCAAATAAGTATCATCTCTGTAACTTCACAGCCAATTCTACTCACCAGCAGCCAAGGAAAAGACCTTAAACTGCCTTTAGAAACACTAAAATGTCTTGAATAAGTTTCATCAAACTTTACATTTTTCTCTTTTTTCCTGTCCCAGACAAATGCCAAGAAATCTTTTTTATCTCCTTTCTGCTGTTTACATTTTGTTGAAATAATCTCCTGTCTCTTGATTGTATGGATGGAGCTGGTACAGTGTGTGCAAAAAAATACAAAAAAATACAAAAAATATATACTTAATATTGCAAAGCTTGGAAGAACTGCAGTTGTTATATATATATATATATATATATATATATATAAAACAATTTTATATTATATATATATATCTGGAATTAACAATTCCAGAGGCAAAATAGCCTTCCATTTGAAGATTTGTAAGAAAAGATTCTTAGTTTCATAAAATTTTCATGTATTTTATTGCTATATACCTCCAGCTTGTATTTAAAAAGATAGACTATATGAAAAAAATTTAATTGGAATGTTTTGTTTTCACAATTAAATGCTGTGGAATTTTAAATCATTTGCTTTTGAACTTTTTAATGTTGAATAGTGTTCATCAGAGATGTTTGTCAGTATGCATTTATTCTTGTCTACATTATTGCATTAATCCCTTTTATTCACATGGAGGTGACCTACAAACAATTATTTCTAGACCTCACTGATTATTCAGCCACCTACACTTTGGTTATGATTCTGTATTTTGCACAAAGTCATGGTGAATGGTAGGCACCATAGATGGTTTCCAGAAGAAACCTGTGTGAGCATATTTGATTTGCTTCAAGTTTTGTGTGATTATAATAATGCTAGGTTAAGAATTCACACATGGGATTTTATGTAATCAAAATTTTCACTCATATAGGGTAAATACGTGTAAGAATGCTGGGTAATATGGATGTGCACAAAGCTATAGAACCTTCTCAGTGTAGTTCTGTCATTTTGCATTTTTACCTTTTAATTGTCTTATGTTGTACCCTGTGTTTTTCAATCTTTTACTTCCTTTATCTCCTGCTTTTCTGCTTTTACTTGCATTGTTAGATTTCTTGTTGGTAATTCAACATTATTTGTTACTGGGTTTTAGTTATCTTTGTATATTTTGAATGGGCTTATCATTGTATCCATAATCTTTCTTGATCAACATTGTGTTCTGACATATGTATTGTCCTGTCATTACCATCAAAGTCAAGACATGAAACATTTCAATCACTCCCAAAATATTTTTGTGTGTATCTCTCCAGTCATTCTACTTCCTCACTGTAGTCCTTGGCAACTACCGTTTGCATTTTCTAGATTGTTATGTAAATGGAATCATACAGTATATAGGTTTTTTATTTTTGGTTCCATTTTTAAAGATTTGCTATACCCATTGGTAACAAAAGTTATGTATTCTGCATTGTCTTCTTTTCATTGATTCACTTTCCCCTTTTAAAAACTATAACCCATCAGGAGTATAATTTTTATAGTTTTATTTAAGATTTTCTTTTTTTCAATATCATGAGCTATTTACTTCAATGCAGTCTAGCAGTGGATATTCTTCAAGACATATAGCTGGAATTTTAATTCAAACTACACTGAATATATGGTTTAACTTGGAGTATGTGACCATTTTAATATCAATATTATATTACATCATTTCATCTAATAACATGGAATATTTGTTTATGTATTATGTATTCCATGTAATAACATGGAATATTTGTTTATGTAGAGAAGGAATTTACCAAATACATTCTATGAAGCCAACATCACACTAATAGCAAAACAAAAGATAGTGCAAAGAAAGAAAACTATAAGCCAGTCTCCCTAATGAATACACATGCAAAATTTCTCAACAAAATGATAGCAAATAGAATCCAACAATGAACTGAAAAGAAAATACACCATGGCCAAGTAGAATTTATCCCAGGGAAACTAAGATGGTTCAACACCTGAAAATCAATTTGTGTAATTCAACACATCAACAAAAATAAAAATCACAGGATCATATTAGTAGATGCTGAAAAAACATGTGACAAAGTGAAACATCCATTATGATAAAGATCTTTGAAATTCTGGAGCTAGAAGGAATTTACCTTATCATAAAAAGCAATGTATGACAAATCTATAGCCATTATCATCCTAAATGGAGAAAAACTGAAAGCCTTCCCTCTGAGATCAAGAACAAGACAAGGCTGCCCACTCTCCCCACTACTTTTCTTTTTTTTTTTTTTTCTTTTCAATAATATATATTTTTACTGAATAAGTTTTGTTTACATTTGCCTTTTGGGTGTTCCTTTCCCATCCCACCCCCCTGATCTGTCCATCTCTTCTTTCACTGCCATTTATTGTTTAATTTTTAGTCCCTTGTGTTCTTCCTTTTCTTTCTGTAACAATGTCCTTTTGTCCAGTGTGGACATGGTTTCCTGGGACACAGTGGCCTGTGCTTAGTTTTCCAAGTGTCTTTGTGGTGCTAGCCACCAGTTCACATATCATTGTTCTTTTATTGCTTACTCCTTCTTTCTGGTCATCTGCTCTGGCCCATCTTCTGTCGTATTTTGATCCTTCTTTGTTTTGTAGTTCTGGTTGCTGGCGTTGGGAGCGTTTCTCCCGGCCAAAGTTTATGCACCCATTTTTTTGATCGAGATAGGCCCTGGCAGATGGTTGGTCCAGTTTCATGGGGCCACTGCCTTTCTCTGTGGCTTTCCTCACCCCCTAAAGTGTGAAGGTCCATTGATCATGCTGAAGGCATCTCTGAATGGGAAATTCTGTCCCATCATTGTAGATTGTAGTGGTTTTATTTCTGAAGTAGTTTGTCTCAATAATCAGTTTTATAGTCCTGTGTCCATGGATCTGACATGTTCGTTGTTCCGCAATACTTCTTTGTTTTTCACCTCTATATTCATGTGCAACTGCCGTTGAATCTCTGATTTAGTTGCTTCTGGTGAGGATTGACTTGCATTCCCGAACTCCAAAGGAGCAGGGTAGGCCGGTTGACTGAGGGCTCAGTGCCCAGAACATGGCTCTACTTTTCAATATAGTTCTAGAAGTCCTAGCTAGAGCAATTAGGCAAGAAAAGGACATACCATGAATCAAGGGAAAAGAAGAAGGAATGCTATCACAGATTCCAGATGATATGATAATATATATAGAAAATCCAAAGAATTTTACAGAAAACCTAATGAAAATACTTAACCAATTCAGTAAGGTATCAGGCTGCAAAACCAGTGCACAAAAATCAGTAACCCCCTCTAGGAAGAAAATTGGTCTGAAGATGAAGACATAAAGAAAACTACCCCATTCATAATTAAATACCAATGAAAATTAAATACCTGGTAATAAAACTAACAAAAGATGTGAAAGACATACAAAGAAAAATATAGAAAAATATGAAACATTGTTAAAAGAAATAGAAGATACAAAGGAATGGAAAGACATCCCCACTCATGGACTGGAAGAATTTACATTGCCGAAATGGGCATTCCCTATCAAAAGTAATCTGCAGATGCAAAATGTCATCCTTCAAAGAAATTGAAAAAAAAATGTTACTGAAATTCATGTGGAACAATAGAAAGCCTCTAATAGCCAAAGCTGTCCTGGCTGAGGAGAGACAATGTAGGTATTATACTATTAGACTTTAAATTGTACTATAAAGCCATAATTAAGACAGCATGGTACTGGAATTAAAACAAACACCAATGGAACAGAATTTAAAGACCAGAAATATAGCCATATATATATTATAATATATTTAATATATATATTATAATATATATTATAATATATATTTATAATTATATATATGTATATGGTCAGTTAATCTTTGATAAAGTAGCAAAGAATATTGTTACCAACTCTTCAATAAATGGTACTGGGAAAACTGAACTGCTATGCAAAAATAATGAACCTAGACTACTCTCTCATACCATGTGCAAAAACCAACTCAAAATGAATAAAAGACTTAGATGTAACACGTGAAATCATAAAATACATACAGGAAAATATGGGCAAAACAATCCAAGACTTAAACCACAGAATCCTCTTTCAGGACAGATCTGCATATGCTAAAAAAAATGAAGGAAATTGTAAACTACTGGGACTAAGTCAAACTAAAAAGCTTCTGCACAGCTAGAGACAATAACCAAAACAAAAGACACAAGTTGAATGGGAAGCAACCTAAATACCCCCAAACAGGTGAATGGATCAGAAAGTAATGGTATATTCGCACAATGGAATATTATGCCACAATCAAAAAGACAAATTCGATGCATTTGTGATAACATGAATGGGCTTAGAAGGAATCATGCTAGCGCAAATAAGCCTGAAAGAAAAAGAGAAATACCTCATGATACCACCTATATGTGGGATATAGGGAAAGCAAGCAAACACAAGGACAAATAAAACTTAAAACCAATAGTTAGCAGAACTAAGCATAGAGCAAAGGGGGGGCTAAAATCAGGGCAAGAATGGGCACAAGATTTTAGGATGATGGTTCACAGGTGACAAAGTGGTGGGAGAGCCAGTGATATTAAAAGTATGAACATGTGCAATCAAATAAAAATATATATGAAAATAAAGTATTTACTATGATGTATAGGTATCTCGCTTGCAGTAGTGGAGATTGAAAGTGAGAGACGTTAAAATAATGTCATTCAATTAAAATATATTTTTAAATATTTTCAGTGTTTTCTTCTGACTTCCCATTTCTTAATCTTTTGCTAATTAATTATGTATAGCTTTAATTTTTTCCTGCAAAGAATAGACTATGGATCAACAGCTTTCTCAGAGATAAAGAATCATTTCCATAAATTAACAAAGCAATCATATCTTTATGGAATGCTTGTGATTTGTATTTCAGCACTATTTATTGTAATAGGCTATTTTAATTTCTTAGGACCTAGACATTTCTTTTAATATATGGACTAATTAGAAATGCTAACTGCTGGTTTCAGAAATTTAGAGCTTTCTAAAACCAGTATATCATCATGTTTTTGAGGAAAGTTCAAATTATTTGCTTATAATTAATGTTGGAGTTTTCATCTTTATTTTGCCTCAGTATTGAACCTAAGGAAAGTTGTTTTCCATTTTTTAAATGCACCAAAAGACCAATTCTAGAAATAGTCCATTTTCAACTAACTTTTCAGAAGTAGATGGATTTTATAGTCTCCTGATAGAGCCCTTGCCAGAGGCCTTGGTGAAAAGATAATGAGGCATTATGGGACAGAGGAATCTCTGGTTTGGATACAGTCTTTCTTGGACAACTGAATTTCACTATGAGTTAGCTGGAGTTGGACTTCAGTTTCTTAAATTAAATGTCACTAGGTTTATTTTTTCTTAACTTTTAAAGTTTTCGTATCTCATTCTTCAACTGCCTACATTTATGAGTGCTCCCCTGACTTGTACATCACAAAATGATAAAGCAAAGCCACATCTTTACCACTTGTGTTCCATTTAGGTGTGGTAGACCTTTAGATTTAGATTATAATTATCAATAATTTATCATAAACATTTAGAAGACAGAATGTAGGGTTAGAGAAATGTACAACTTAAACTTGTTTTAACTTTCAAGAACATTTTTATCTCTTACAATGAAAATGGATTGAATTTTTCTACTTTTTGATAGCCTATCTTTAATTTCATTTCTTTTTAATTAATAGTGCTATGTGTTCTGTTCTAGTATACACCTTTTTCTGCCCTTTATATGTCAGGGAAGTTATAAATCTAGTATTAAAATGGAAATAATATGTAATTTTCATAGTTTAAACCCATTTGTATAAAGTAGGCATGATGGTATAATTCTGCAGTGATATAGTTATTTTTCTGAGAGTTGTATTTTATTTTTTTAATGTTTTATATGCCTAAAACTCTCCTAACAACATTTCCCATGTGTATTGGCATTGACTACAAATTCTTAATTGTGTCAGTTCTTGATTTTATTTGAGAAGCCTCTTCAAGAATGACTACTTTTCCAGAAACTGTCAGCCAAATCTAATTTTAACTTCTTATGTAGTTATTGCCGATTTTTTGAGAAACTTTACAATCTTTAACAGTTGTGCAAATACACATAATATGCATTTCTTTATTCTTGTTGAGTTTACTGGTTAACCTTAACCTTCAACACTAAATTGGATTAGATAATTTATAAAGCATTTCTTTGTACAGTTTTAGATAAACACAGCTACTATTTCTTATTAAATGGAGTTATAATTTATTTTAATAACAAATCTCATTTTTATGTGAATGTCATCATTTTTGATTTCAGTACAATTAACCTAGATTCTTATGTATGCAAGATTAATGAGACTGAAAATACTGGTTCTAGGTATGGAAGTATAAATTATTTTTTTTTATTATCTTCATTATGGAAATTTCATTAGGATTTATGTACAAAGGATTTCCTAATCTGTTTTTTTAATATTCCCTCATATTGTGTTTTCTCTTGTCAATTGAAAATTAAACCAGTTCAAATTAGTTAAAAAAAACTCATTCTTCACAGTGAGTTGAATTATAGGAAATATTACTTTCAAAATGAGCAATGAACTCAGTAATTACTATGAATTATCTGTTATAACCATTGCATGTACAGGGAAGTAAACCATACTTGAATTGTTTTACTTGATCTTGTTGCTTTTCTTATGTTAGTAACAGATTTCTTTGTGTTTTTCCACCTCAAATTACTGATAAAGAGTGATGATCATAATGAAATGCTAAGAAACACATCAAGGCATTAAAAAATGACTTACAGGTTTTTAACTGCAAATAAATCATACAGAACAAGAGGAAAGATGAAAGAAAGCCAGTCTTCAATAACTCATGTTTCTACATTTGCATAGTATACTGGATATAGTGTGGAGTAACACCATATAATCCGTGGTTTCTAGGATGGAGCAGTTTACCAGGTAACATAGCCCCTGAATAAATGAGATAATTGAGTAAATGGAAAACTTCTGTAAGATTATATCTAAGGATCTATAGGAGTTAACTACATTTAACAGATGGGGAAGGAAGAGCCCTGAGATGTAGGTTACAGTGTATTTCAGAGGAAATAAAAATAGTGATTTGAAATATTCTTATCTCATTTTTACATGAAGTTGTCAATGGTTCAGAGATGAAATTCCCTGCCCAAGGAAGATAGCTAATAAATAGGAAGCTGGAATATCTGTAACCCCATTTATTCCCCAGTGTACTACCCTAGCTTCAGTGATGGAAACATACTGATAGGCCAGTAAGTTGGACCCTTTATTACAGACTTGGAAACCCAGGGGCAGATAATTTTTTAGTATTCTAGTGATTTGGACATATTGACCACTTTCTCATTAGACAGCATTCATGAGGAAATGTACCCAAAATTATAAAACATATTTCCTGTGCACACACAGCTTAAAAATTAAATGACAAAACTGAGCTCACTCAGCTAGAAAGCATCACATAAATAAATCCTAGTTTGTATTATGGCGTAACAAATTTTGTATATATTTGGAGAAGTCAGTAAGTTGGAAAGGAGGAAGAAACCTTTCTTAAAAGGATTACAATCTTAGGATTGTGTTATTATTTTAAAAAGAAAGCTAATAAAATGCATTTGGCAAAGGTGAAGAGTGAGGAGGAGAACACCGATAGCAGCAGGATTCTGGGTTTGAAAGAATAGTGAAGAATCCTGAGTAGTTCAGAGAGCTTAAATTTGGTATGATGCATAATAAACACTGAAGACTCTGGGAATGGGTTTGTATTTCTACATAATTACTAACAGAAGTTGTAAAATCTACTTTCCTAGCAATCTGTTAAAAATAGTTTTAGCTATAAAATGCATTAGACACATGCATTCACTTGCTACGCTGTGTTATTATAAGTCATTTAAATAGAAAATGAATAGAGAAATATTTATCAGTTATCTCAAATGACAGCAGGCAAAAATGTATAATTAACAAAGCTTGCTAAACAAAAACACAGGTTTCCTTTTGTATATGAGCAAGGATATATTTAAGAGATAGTGAGTGAAGGGACATCATAAGATGTGGAATTCTCTTTCAGAATAAGGAAAATTTAATGTATTTTGAGTTTCCTAGATGAGGTAGAATGAGGATAAAGTTGCTAGAACCTCATGACTGTTTAACTGGAAAAATTTACAATCTAAAGATATACTGGGTGTATCTCTGTCTATTGAAGCTACAACGTACACCCCGCAGATCTCTTATCAAAGCATGTCTGACCAATTTGGTCTAAATGAGATATATATTTTATATTGTGTGGGCACTAATGATTGTTAGTAACAGTCTTACTGGGATGAGTTGGGGAAGGGGAGAGAAAGAAGACAGCAGTGAAGACATTTTCAGAACATCATTCTGAGTATTTCCTAAAGAAAAGACTATTTTTGATTTTGAGTTTACATGTGGGTTCCATCTGACAAAATGAACATGAAGAAGTTAGTTAATTAGTGACTTTTCCTCATGCTCATGTGTGGTAGTCTCATGTAGATCGCTGGTATAGCATATATAGTCTCGTGTTTTTCAATGGTTAAGAATGTGTTTATGGTATTGATCTAGTTCCTGGAACTGATGATGGCTGAACACATTTTTGAAATGTGCCTCCTTTTCCCAGATGTCAAATAGCAAGTATAGATGCTTAGTTTGTAAGAAAAATTTAAATATATAAAACTTTTAGGACTATTGTTAGTAGTTCTTTTGTATAACCTGCACAGTTTATATACTATTTTAGTGTTTCTTCATCATAAATAAAATATATAGGCTTGATTAATTTAAAATATCCACAATGGGTTTTCCTTAGAGAGAACTGGTAAAGAATGAATAGATAAGAATTGTGCTTTTTAATTTTAGGTAAGAAAGTGATAAAATACACAAAATTTTTCCAAGGGGAAGTAATCTAGTCCTTTGTATGTTAGGTTTTATATAAATGAAACTTTAGCACTGTTATAAAAATAATTTTTAATATTGATAACCTTGAAATACATTATAAACTCCTTCACACTAAAATGCCAGTTCAGTTTAATAAAGCCTGCAATGGTAAGAGGGTATAAATTTATTTTAAATTATTTTCAAGAAATGCCTAAAGAGAAAGTGTTTCCTTTTATGCTATTAGCCCCAAATTAAAGTAAATATGTCATCACTGGGGATAGCTCCTTAATTGAGTGATTGTCTGTTGAGAAAAATAATTGAATTTATATCCCTACTCTGTCATTTATTAAGGATTGAATTGCTAAGAAAGGTTTTATTTTGACAGACATGAGTCCAAGTCTTGGCTCAACTTCTCAAGTGACTAGCTTAATCTCACCTACTCTCAGTTACCTTATTTGAGAAAGAGTTTGATCATGGGAATGTTCTAATGATTAAATAAGATCAGGTGTGTAATATGTTAACTAGATGAGGCACTATAAAATAAACATCACTGTTAGTCCTGTGCCTTCCGGCAAGAACTTAAGCTCTGAGCTTGTATGAATGACTTCATTTATAAAATGACATAATGCAGCCTTACAGGAAGCTATATGAGATTGTACTGCAAAAGCATTTTGGAAATTATTAGGATGAAGAAATCAGAGATGATACTCATGTTTCTGGATGGATCACTGGCTCATAATAGGGCCTTTCAGTGCATTTCTGACACTAGGTGGGGAGCAAGATCATGGAAAAATGTGATGAGTCTCATATTGAGCACAATGGATTTGAAACTGAAGCAACTTTAGAGTAGTGGAGTTCAGTTGAAAATCACAAATGAAACACAGCTGTCACTGATTGTGTTTAACACAAAGTGATAAGAATTTTTGCCTTTATGGTGTGCACACGTTATGAGTAAAGTATTGTAATTTTGCTTAAATTGCTATTTTTCATCTTCTTTGACACATAAAATATACTTTATTACTATCATTTATTACTATCATTTATTTATTATCATTCACTACTATCATTTATTACATCTTTATTACTATCATTTCTTACTCATTTGGAGAAAATACTTATATCCCTTGTGAATAGTCTTTGATTCAAAGCTTTCCTAGGCAGTGATAGGTTAGATACATTGCCAGAATGATCCAAACAGCTCTGCGTAGGCACATTCTCAAAGTAAAGTAGATGTCGTGTATTTTTCATTTTCATGTATTTACAGTATAGTAAAGGGGCTTATCACTTAAAACATGAGTTTTTGTTTCCCAAAACACAGTTCTTCATTTGGAAAGGTTGAAGTTGTATTATACATTTATATGCTCTTTTTAAACCATATTTATATGACCAAGGTAGGAATATATAGTCCTCCAATAGATCACTTTAACCTTGAACATGGACTTGTTTAGTGGGTTTCATTTGAGGTTTCTGTGGATCAGGGAATTTTACTGTGCACTTCAACTGCTAGACACAGTGACAGTTTTACTCTAGGTAAGGTTGCCCAGGAACTGTGTGTGAAGATTTAAAGTCCAGGAGAGTGGGGCTAAGATTTAATGTATTATGTTGGCCTTGAACTATGCAGTAGTGATTGTTTAGTCTGGTAGTTTTGTTAATTATCTCAAGGAAACTTAATAGACAAGTCGTGACTGCCCTAAACTTGTATTGTGCTCATAGATAGATCGCTTAAACCTCTGAATTTTACATTCTACTTGTGTGAAACTGGAATAAAAGTAGTACTTTCCTCAGAGTTTCTGTGAAGATTAATTGCAGTATAATGAATGTGAGGTGACTTATCAAATGTAATAGTAATAGAAATCTTTGTTAGTATTAGAATTTGGATCATCTTTGTTAGTATTAGAATTTGGATAGAGTTGTTATCAGTGTACAAGAAATTGATGCCATAGATTCAATGGGGTGTCCAAGGCAGATAGTACAGAAAGGAATTCATAGGACAGAGCCTAAAGAAAGTTACCTTAAAGGTATTGGTAAAGGAGTGGGGACCTGCTGAGAAATAACCATAGAGGTAGGATGAAAATTTACTAAGTATGATACTATGGAAACTAAGACAAAATATAGTTTAATAAAAAGTGTTGCTTAGCATCAGCAAATACAAAAAAGGAGAGAGAGCAAAACTATATTTCATCCTTTCAAATGCCTCTATTAGTTTATAACTTTATAAATAGAACCTTCTGTCCCATTCCCATGGTCATATGTCATAGAATGAATGGTATGCCCAAAGGCAGCTAATGTAAAAAATTCTTTGAGGTGTTGGGTATTTGAAAGTCCTTACTTTAGAATTTAAGACAATGATAGCTTTGACAAGAGCTGTTACAGTGTAATTGTTAGAAAGAAATCAAAAGACAATAACTTGACATCTAAGTAAGAGCTGAGAAATTTGAGGATGATCATAATTCCTGTGAAGTGGGAGAATAAGCAGCTGTGTGCCTATGAAACCCATTCATTGGGGGCTACTTAAGGAGCTACTATGCTTCATGGTTTAGCACTCTAATGGAACCTAGTTCCAGAAGCTGTGAAGCTTCGATGAGGTATATTAAATAGCATCCCCACCAAAAGTCTTCTTTTTTTCCAATAAAGGCAGGCCAGATTTCTTAGAGTCATAAAAGTCATAAAAATAATGCCAGAAGTGACTCTTCTGGTCCATTTATATTTTACATTGAATTTAAAATGCTGGGAAAAAGTATTTCTCTACACATTTAATTGTAATATTGAAAAACTTTTCTCTTTAAATATCTTCCTATAGAAAAAAGTTTTCTTCTTTTTTTTTTAATAAAGTTTTCTTAATGGACCTCATTTTTGTTTTGATTGTTCCTAGAAAAGATCTTACTCCAGGCTTAATTTCTATAAAGAATGATAAAATATGTATGATTGAGACAAGCCAGAACTTTCTAATCTGAAAAAAGTCAACTTGAAAGTTAGTAGAAGTGAGACTTTTAATATTTTTACCATGTGTTCATACTAGCAGTTTTGTCTTCCAAGACTCTAGGACACCTTTAGTTCTATATGTAACAGAAAAAGCTAATTTTTCTTAGTTGTGCTTAATGATTCATTCAGGAGTTATATGTAAAGTTGAAAGTTCTTAATGTAACCCAATGTTTTTAGAAAACATTACCCTGGAAGAGTTTGCTCCAAGAAATTCTTTTCTTAAAGAATCTTTACTTTTTTTCTTTGTGGGCTCATAATAGTAAATATTGTGTACTCTGCATTAAAATTAGTCTTTGTTTTTCAGCAGATCACTTATAGATGTAGATACAAAATTAACTTTTTTATATCAGGTTGTATAAAATTTGGCATCCAAAGGGTCTGTAATTTAGAGGATACATATCTTACTGTAAATATTTGCTAGTTTTGAAAGGTTTTTGAGGATTTTATTTAAATTGGACAAAATACAGTAGGTAAGGAATTGCAAGGATTTGTATTTTCCTTATAACTAATAGTGTGTTAATCAGGACAAAAGGTTAAACTGCTTTAATAAACAGATGTCCAAAGGCAATGCTTTAACAAGATAGCATTTCTTTTCCATATAGTAGCCCAGATAGACTACCAGGCCCTCTAGTCACTCTATTTCATGCTGTAGAAATACTGCTATTTTTGATGCAGAACTTCCAAAGTCACTGGTGCCATTACGGTGTGTGGCAGTGAAAAGAACAAAAGGTTTCTTCTAAAGAAAGTTAAATCGACATTACTTGTGTCAGTCTTGCTTGCACACCATTAGCAATGAAGAATTAATCTCATGACAGTGTGTGTGGCAGAGGGATCTAGGAAATGCAGTCCCAGCCAGCAGTCATGTCTGACAGAGAGTTACTTTGGAGGGGTAGAAAAAAACCTGTAGCAGGCAGGGAAAGTTATTCAAGACAATTACCATTGAAGGTATATAGAAAAATATACTATTTTAAGAGCATCATTTTATACATTGAGATTTTTGAAAAGTGAAATTTTAGGTTGTTGCATTAATATTATATCACATTAATGTAGTGGCGTTGTAGAGTCGCTCTCCATGTATGAAGTTCTTGGAGCATGTTTTAGATATAGGAAAAAAAACAGAATAACATTATAAAATTGAAAAAAAAAGACATTATTTTTAGTAAACTGTCACCTATTTATACTGTTTTTCAATACCCTGTATTATTTTCCTAAAGTGATTATTTATTTTATTTAGAAATTTATTTATTAACATATTGCCCCCCTTTGTGGTATTTGCTTTTTTAAAAATTTTTGTTCATTCATTCATTCATTCATTTATTCATTCATTCAGAAACTAGGTCTCACTATTTTGCCCTGGGAACAGCAGGCTCTCGTGACCCGGGGTACCACGCTCAAGTGACCCCCAGCCTCAGCTTCCTGGGTAGCTGGGATTATAGGCACGCACCAACATACCCAGCTATTTTTTGAGAGTAGGTATTGCTTTGTTGCCCGGGGAGAGTCTCAGACCTGGGGGTTCAAGTGACCCTAGCCTCGACCTCACTTCATAGGCTGTGATTAAAGGCACGTGCTACTGTGCCCAGCAGGTATTTGATTTCTTAATACCTGAAATTAAGACTTCAGAGGGAGAGATATATGTTTCCAATTATGTGTAGTATGTGATATAGAGGTGTCACACAGAAAGAATTGCATTGGAGCACAGTGGCCCCAATACTATGCTAAGCTATAACACTATAATAAAATATATTAATATACTATACTATAATAATACTATAAATAAATAAATTGCTTTGTCAAATTCAAAATAGCAATTTCAAATATCAGGAATTTATCATTTTCATTATAATAGAAAAATTCAGTCTACATTTTGATATATGATATGACCTATTTTTTTCTACATGATAAACATATGGTAGTGTAACATCCTTCTTTCAATGAGAAAAACAAAGCTTTTTCCAACTATATAAAACAAATGTGAAGACTGAATGAGATAACATTTTTGATACTATTTTATTAAGTCTTCTAAAATAAACATTATTCTTTACCATAAGTCAAGTAACATGACAAAGTATTATATATATATATAACATCTATAACAGTGATCATATAATATTTGAAAACTCTCAGCAATCCAATAAAATGTTCAAAGGAAAGCAATATATACCAAGTAGCCAGTTACAGGGTCAAACTGGGGACTTACACAAATTGTTTGAAATATCCCCTTCAGAGCAGCTTGGGTATAAGTGATAGTCAGAAAAGTGAGTAGAAAGAAAGCTAGGCCAGGTGACAGGTAACTCGAATTTGGACTTGCAGGAATGATGGGAAGAAAAGGAGATTCAAGAGATAACTACAAAGTGGGTAGAACTGATAAGTCAAAGGAGAGAGGAGCTGTGGGTGACTTTGATTTTTGGTTTCAAGCTTGTAGTCAGAGTGTAGATGGTGGTAATGTTAACTAAAGTAGGCACTGGGCGAGAAAGAGCTTCTAGAAGAGGAAGCCAAAATGTGTTTTGTTTTAGAAATGTAATATTTTATTAATATAATAATAATGTTCAGGATGACTTGGTTCTATCCTGATGAATGCAGACTTGCATTCATTACATATTGTTTCCTTATGAAGACCTTCTCCCAACTTATATGCCTTTCCAGGTAATGTCTTTAACAAGTTGCTTATTCATTTCTACTTCTCCACATCACAGTAATGAAAATAAGTTCATGAGCCCCGCTTCTTGACTCTTTAGGGATAAAGAAAGGGCATCATTTGTGCTCTAATAGATTTCTCCATTGCTCAAAAAATAATAGCAGTATTTCTTTCTCAGAAGCTTCCTGAGGCTTGCTTTGAAGTCTTTGTTACCAAAATAATTAACTTTAGAGTCTCTTTGGGATATTAGATTTAGAGTAAATGAGCTTGTATGTCTTTGTTGCTAACATTGCTGTGTTGTGTTAGTCAATGACATCACTTATTTTGTTACTTGCTTAGTTAAGGGATTGTATTAGAATGGTTCTTAAATTGGAGTTGTTAGCCTGATTTCTGGTACTTTGTGGGCTCCCTGAACTTATATGGGAAATTATATGTCAATTGATGCAAGCATTTTCCTACAAGATCAGCAGCTTTTATCACATTCTTAGGTTTCTGGAACTCAAAAATAAGTCTTAAGAAAATAAAAGCACCACTATGTTCATGTGACATGAGAACTGGGGTTCTTGCATAAAGCTTTTATTATTTATATGAAAATATTCCTCTTTGTGTAGTATAGAATTTTCTTAAGTGTGGAACTATCATTTTATAAATTCATTCATAAGTTTCCTCTAACTTTTAGTGTCTCTTTGATCTTCTGATCATCAATAAAGTTCCAGTAATGGGACTTTGAGGGAAAGGATGAAATAGAGACACTCAAGTGAAATTACAATAGTCACCAGAGGGAGTATTCTTTGTGGTCAAAATATGTGCCATTTCATGCTGAAGAATAGTAGCTAGTAGGGATTTTTCTTCCCGTCACCTGTGCTAGCCATATGAATGGATGTCAACTCTGAAAAAAATGCCAATGTCTGTTCTAGACAAAAAACCTGGCTACAAAGTATAAGTGTGGGCAAAATTGGTCAAAATCTTGTCTATTTAAGAATATTAAAGCTTACTTAAAATAAGTGATACAGCATGAAAAAACTTATCCTAGACATTTTTTTTTTTATGTCTGAATCTAGAGCAATGCTCTGATAAATGTACCCAGGCACACTTAGAATTTCAGATAGCATGATCATATAGTGATTAATTTTTGCTTCTCTATAACTCAACAGTAATATGCTAAGTTTAAGACCTCAATACTTATACAAATACTTATACAGGGACACCTGTACTTGGATGTTTACTGCAGCACTATTTATAATTGCAAGGACATGTAAAAAACCCAAATGTCCCAAAACAAATGAATGGATGAAAAAGATATGGTATAAATACATAATAGAATACTACTCCTTGATTTTAAATGACACACTTGATGAATTTGAGATAACATGGATGTACCTAAAAGAAATCATATTAACAGAAACAAGCCAGAAAGAAAAAGATGGAAACCAAATGGTTTCACTAATGTATGGGACATAGGAGAAAAAAAACAAAAGGCCAGGAGGAAAAATCAAAACAAGCTAACAACCAAACTAAGGAACACAACTGGGGATGGGGGGGTGAGGGGAGCAGTCAGGGAGGGGAGGTGTTCAGTGAACCCTGGGGAAAGCAAAGATGTGATTTATATATATATATATATATATATATATATATATATATATATATATATATATATAATTTTAAAAATTTTATATGCCAAGTTTAGCTTGGTTTGTGCTTGCTTAGATAATTTTTAAATAATAGTTTAATCTTTAAAAAGATTAAACTTCTACAATGTCTATATTGTCCCTGCTCCTGTATTGATGCTGCCCCGGGCTCCTTGTTAGCTTGTCCGTGTATTCTGGCCATATTCTGAAAGCATTGCTTTTCAAGTTATCTGAGATTAAAAGTCTTTTTTTTTTTCGTTACTCAGGCACATATTTTTTACTTTTGTACTTATGACAGAACTTTAATCTTGTTGCTGTGTTTAGACATGATATAATCTTTGAGTGTTTCTGCACAGTCAGCATATAATCCATCTGGGGAATCAAGCCCATAGAATAACTAATGCTCAAAAACAACTAAAGCTTAATTAGTGCTCAAAAAACTGCGCTGGAAATACATCCTTAATTCCATTTTTCTTCGGTGTTCGTTCTTTCTATTACAAGCAGTTGTATGCAGACCTCTACCCCACTAACATCAGGTTATTTTACTGAGGCTTGTTAGATTAATTGAATATAAAATTATCTGAGAGCCAAATGTGATTAAATTTCAACTAATTTACTCAGTGGAAGGCCTTTCAGATGCAACGGTTTCAAATATAAGTCTATAACTATAATTTTGGGTTAAGTAGTTAAATGTCTGCTCAGCTACACAAGACACATTGTCATTGTTTTAATACAAGCAGTTATAGCACATGAAGAAATGTTTGCTTGGCATTTCATTCAGTTGGTACTCACTTCTGCCTAAACTTGGTCAAAATAGGGAAGCTAAAGTTCAAAATAAGAGATAATGTTGCTTAAAAATGTTTTTTTTAGCACACAATGAACAAAATTTACTTTTCTAAAGAAAGAATGCTTCAACTTCCAGAGGTTTATTTCCTTCTCTGTAAAATGGACATCATAATTTCAATGACATGAGATTATTTGGAGATATAACTAAATTAATGTGAAGCTCATGAAAGCGTCTGCTGCTATTTGTTTATTTGTGTGAGCAAAGTTTAAGAAATTGGACATGGTCAATGTCTATGCATTCTTTTCCCCCTGCAGTTTGCTTTTTTCTGTAGTAAATACACTCTAAAGTTGGTAAAATCAAGATTTTAATTAAAATAATCAAGTTACATTTAGGAATTAGCAGGCTTCTCTCAAGTGCTGGGTTGGAAATAATTTGGATTTCATAGGCCACAAATAGCCTCAGTCAAACATTATTTTTCTTTTTTTTCCACTCTTTAAAGATATATAAAAAAAGAAAATAAAATAGACCACAGAGCAGGATTTGATTCACAGATTTTAGGTTGCTACAACAATTTACATTGATATAGTTTCAATATCTCACAAGTGAGTTATATCTGAAGAAATAATCAAGTCAAATTGGCAATAAATCTTTCTAGTAGACCAAAAGATTTTTAAACTTTATTTTTTTTTCACTTTCTTTTTAATTTAATAAATTTTTAACTTTATGAGATAAACATGAATTTGAATTCTTTTTTTGTAAAATGAAACATTAATAAAAGTCAAAAATGTTCCTTTTTTCTAAAAGTTGGAATTTGAAAAATATCCAAATACAAAATTTTTAAATCATATCTAAACTCCCAAATCCAAAATCCATATCCAAAATATTCATCTCAAGATGAAATAAAAAATGTCAGTTATTTTGACAACTAAGGAAATAAAAAGGCCACAATATATACAGTATAGATTTCTGCTAAAGAACATAAATCAGTTTTGTTTCTTTCTGAAAATTACATTTGAACTTCCAAGGAGCATATTATAGTTACAAACTTAAAGCTCATTTAGATTGATAGTAACCCTAATCAAAATTTCTGTAACCCTTTTGAAGAAAGTTTTACATAGTAAGATTTTTATTGCATTAGTAGTATGGGAATTGCACAAACCCTCAGAGATCCTAAAATAAGTGTAGATTTTTAAAATAATATAGAGGGAACTTGAGCACTCCTGTGTTGGGTTTGGGTAAGTTGGTGATTTCAGTCAACAGTTTCTAGTGTTTTGAAGTGCCTTTGTCTTGTATTGCTTAGGAACTAAAATATTCTCTGACATGGAAGGAGCACATATTAGCAAATACAAGATTTACCATCTGACTCCGAGACATTAAGAGATACGGCACTCATCTCATATTGTCTCTTTGTGCTATCCTGTGCCTTCTGCTAGGTATCTTGAACAGAATTTTAAGAAAGCAGCTCTTCTTTAATTATTTTTAACTTACTAGTGATTGGAAAGCAGTTCCCATGGTTTTCCTTAAGGCATATGGTGCTCACTTATGAAATGTGCTCGCTGACAGCGTCATTCTCATGTTCTTTCTTTTGTGCTGTTTTTTAATTCTAAAAATAACAAAGTAGAATGCACTTCATTTTCTATCCACATTTTTAATGTGAGATGAGAAGAGTCCTTAACATGCCATGGTTTATGTTTTCAAAGTGTGTCAAGAAGATTCATTCAGGTTCAATCCTCTTATTTAGTTAGCATCCTCAAAAATGGTCATTTGTCACCAGAATTATTTCAACACCATTCACGAAGAAACATTCTTTTTCCTTAAGCATATCCTCCTTTGTTACACAGAGAAGTTTTGTTTTAATAGTTAAAATAAATTTAAAATTCAAAAGAAGTAAAGTTGCTCATTGTCCTTAAATTAAATGGAAATAGAACTATTAAGTAAATCCATGTTTTTTGAACATGTCATTGAAATTGTGCAAAATAGGTTTTTGATAAATCTGTCATTAAAACATCACTTTGTTCATTTGTTAAACTCTTATTCAAGTGTAAGGGTAAATACTTTAAAATAATTATAGCATAGAAGCACCAATTGCATAAGACAGGGAACATCAATTTTACTGCATGTAGTAGTGGCTGACCAGGTAGTTTCTACTAATAGTTGGTGTTTCTATTTAGGAGGCTAAATGATTAAAGAGATGTAATTTCAACATCTTTATAATTTTTGTTCATCAATTTGTAGGTAACATAAATGGAAAGTATACCTTATCTTTTTAAATAAAAATATTACACTTGAATGTTAAATTTTTAAGAAAGTTAAATTTTTAAGAAAGTTAAGAGCCTTAGATTCCTTAATTTTGACATGCACATGCACGTGTGAAAAATTCCTGTAATGTTTATTATCATGCTACAGAAATTACATGATGAGCATATAAGTATATTTTCTTGTGATTCTTACAGAATGCATTATAGGGATTGCATTGCTAACATTATACATTGTAACTTAGAAGAAAAATGGATTTTTCTTATATGTGCTGTCTCATGCACAGTTCCAAGGTCACAGCTCACCAAACCCTTGACATTTCCTAAATGTTAAGAATGATAAGGGTACCTTTTGTTAAGTGAGTGAGGTGACTTTTCTGGAGCCTCTGAGGATTGACACTTATACTCTGGAGACCTAACCATGTGATTAGAAGGCTGGAACTTGTCTGACCCCTAAGCTTTGGGTAGGGAAGAGAGCTGAAGATTGAGTTCAATTGCCAGTGGTCAGTAAATTTATCAGTCCTGCCTATGTAATGAAACTTCTGTAAGATCATCAAAGGAGGGGCTTGAGAGAGTTTCCATGTTGGTGAACTTGTGGGCATTGAGGGGACTAACATTCCTAGGGAATGGCATGGGTACTCTGCCATCTTCCCTCTCCCTTGTACTGTGAATCTCTTCTACCTAATTAATAAATATTAATTGTAGTAAATTGGTGATATGGCGAGTAAATAGATCTCCTGGTGTCTGCGAACTGCTTTAGCAAATCAGTCAAATCTGAGGAAAGTATACTGGGAGCTTTTGATCTATAGCCAGTCAGTCAAAAGTACAGGTAATAGCCTGGACTTGTGACTGGCACCGAACCAGAGGGTAGTCTTCAGAGATTGAGTCCTTGGAATCTTACATTATCTCCAGGTAGAGAGTCTTTGGAATTAAGTTGAATTCTTGGATACCTTGAGGGTATTTGAGAATTGCTTGTTGGTGTTCGAGCCATATTGGAGTTGGCTCAGGAACCTACATTCACTGTCATAGATTTAGTGTTTATATACATTATGGCAGCATAGAATGCAGTGCTTCCATTTCTGCAACATCTGAACTTTTTATATTGTATGTGACTTCAGTCAGGAGGAGCCACACCTGGTTACTTATATAGTCTTTCTGGATATGAGACTTCTTGAATTTAACCCAGGTTAATCCACGTCAACTCACTTCCAAATAACCAGTCAATTAGTTCTTGGTAACTTGGTGATACAAACCATATGCAGAGCTGATTGTCTTTAATTCCATGTTCTTATAAAATCTGGTTTCATTGTGAATCTAAAAGTACGGTTTGAGTCTGCTATTGATGTTTCTTTGCTTAGGCTTTTGATAGCATAATTACAATTACTTTTATAAAATGCTGCATATATAGTAGTAGAGAAACGGAATAGAGGTTATTGAGTTTTCTTTCTGAGGATTAGATATAAATGAAATAAAAATGAGGAAAATTTCAAATTTGGAAATAGTTAATTTAAAATAAATTTCAGGTTTCACTGATCTTTAACATCCAATATGCATTTTTCCTGGATATCTATCCTTTGTTTCAAATTTAAAGAGTACATCAAGATGTTTCAAAACTTAACTGAGAGCACATTTTGCTTTTATCATTTGAAGTTGTTTTTTGCTGTGAATGAAGTGAAACATTTTATTTGTAACATTGCTTATCCACTTTGTTATACTATAGCATATAACTGTATTTATTGTCCTTGGTAAGCATTTTACTTAAGAAGGTCTGAAGAATACTTTCAAAATATTGTCAAGGAAAAAAGTTGTCTTAAGTCTGTATCAGTCCCTTCTTCTGAGACAACAATGTTTACTATTAAGAGAGGGATTGAAAATGAGACCTGACATCAATTTCCTGATCAAATCCTACTTCATTTGTTACTGCATTCTCTTGGAATAGTACATGTGATCTGACTCACCATTTTTTGTGATCTAATTTAAACTTTTTGAGACTTAATAATATTCTATCATGTACATGCTGAATTTTTTGTATTGTTTTTAAATTAGTGCCTTGAAATATTACAGGAAATATCTTAATATGTTCAACAGACAACTTACAGGTATGTACACCTCGCAAATTAAAAATACATGTTGATATCTATATATATTTGCCTAATTTTTTTCATGTTGAAAAGTGTGGTGGAATTAACACATTGGTAATCATTGGCCCAAAATATCAGTCATTCCAAAAACATAATAACTAGGAGGTGGGGTGTAATGATCAATCCTTAGAGAACCTTTTGTTTTGTAACTTCAGGATACAGAAATTATTGAAATGAATATTGCCTATCTGCAGAATAATAATACCATCATTTACCCATGTTACACTGCATTTACTTTATATGCATATTCTAAATATTTTCTATTGTCCAAGACTCAAAAATATTTCACTGCTGTTAAAACAAGTTTCAATGTAAATGAGAATTATGGTTCCAGAGTAGAAACCATATCTTTCCTAAGTTCTTGTGGAGTTACATTTTTAAGAGAAAATTCATGGGTAACTATGATGAATCATGTCTTCTATGTAAACTAACTTACAGGAGGCTATAGGTGAAATTGTACTGGGGAAAATGTATATATAAATAATTGCTATTGTGGCAATGTAAATGGTGAGTGAAACTGAGACTATTCAACTAAAATATACAGATTATTTTCCCTAGGTGAGACATTCTTATGTAGTAGATATATTAATAATAAATACAACTAAGATTGAAAACTCGTAAGTTATATGAAAGAGGGCAGGAACTATTGTATTAATATAGGGTATGAGAAGCCTGACTCATAGTTGTATAAGGCATTCTGTAAATATTTTAAATAAATAAAATGGATATTGGATTTTAATGAAAGCAATATATATATATATATAGTAGCCTTTTTTTTTTTTTTTTTTTTTTTTGGTAAGTAGAGAGGAAATGGTAGAAACTTAATTGATCTTTCAGTTTTTATTCTTAAGATCTGTGTTCTGGGACTCCTGAACAGTGCTAAAATATGGGGGACATATTACAACCATCAAAGAATTTAGAGTATAACTTACTTTAGGTAGGAAGAATTCATATATTTCTGAAAAAAGAATTTCTGTTGTTTGATTAATTCTTGAACATTGATAAAAAAGCAGTTACTGCATAAATGGCAGCAGTCATAAAAAACACGATAGACTGACATGTACAGAAGAATGTGAGTCTATGTACTGGGTAGTTGAAGGAGTGTTCTAATGACACATGTAAGGCTAATGATAGAAGGCTTTATTTAAAAGGTAAACCCTTTGGAGTTTATAATGGAGCTATGTGATATATATCAGAGAAACGCTTTTCAAGGTGTGTGTGTAAAATTTCCTCTTATAGGATAAGGATGTAACCGTCCTTGTGAGATCATTTTACTTTTATGGTTCAAGTTTAGTAACTGTCCACTTGATTGAGTTCTATTAAAACTTATGAAAATTTAAGTAAACTATGCTTAAAATCTAATTAATCATTTGTCCTTTTTTCCATAAGCAAATCATATACTAAATTGCATACAGTAAGCCTTTACCTACTAAACTTTGTTTAAAAGCTATCCCTTGGATTAAAAAAAATACTCATTGACAGCATATACGGGATAAATTTGTAGCCAACTCTTTTCGATAACATAGTAGTCTCTCAGATTTCAGTATACTAACTCCTATAAAGAAAACTAATATATCAACATAGAGTAGTGGTAAGGACAGATTATTTGATAAAGTATGTGTATTAGTGACACAGAGTAGAGTAAAATCTATGAACTTTTAATCTCATAATTTTAAGTTATGATTTTATTATTGAAGGTAATATTAAGAACCGAGAGTTAGGGTACTATACTTTAAAAAAAAAAAACCTTTGCGGATTAAGCAACAGTTCTTTTAATCAAATAAACTAAAATAAACTAAAAAATTAGTGGTATAATTTAGGGTTTCCATAATGGGGATTTACGGATATTTAAATATAATGACAGGATTATAAGTATAGTGGTACCCAGATTTTTTGGCTATCAACAGTATAATAAAGTACTTCAGATCTGGGGAACCATGTCTATACATCCTAATGTTGTTGAAGAGAGCCTGCCAGTCTTTTGTATATTTTTCTAAAATTCATAACGAAATATGTGTGTCTGTGTGTGCCTATCTGTGTGCATGTGAATGTATTTTAATAAAATAGCAATTATTTTCTTTGGGTTGCATATAATATCATAATGAGATTTCCCAGGAGAATTTTTGGCTTTGGGGTCAGGTCTTTCACACAAGAATGTACAATAAAGACATCTTGCCATTAAAAAAGAACACATGCAAAATTCATTTTGACATGTTCATTTCATAAAGATTATGTGAATAATGAATATATGATTTTCCTTTAATCAGAAATGTTACTGATATTTGAGAGGTTGTTTGTTTGTTTAGAAGTACTTTTATCTTCTAGCACCATGCAGTCTCCATTGGGAGAAATTTGTGTCTAGATACAATAGTAAATTATTAAGATATAAAAACTTCACTTGATTATGGAAGCAACCTAAGAGTCCTGGATAGGCAAGTGGATTAAGATTATATATAATATATATAATATTTTGTTGTATTATATATATATATATATATCACCCAAAGAAATATAACTCAGCTATAATAAAACTTTGCTAAGTGAAATTAGTCGGAGAAAGACAAATAGTGGATAATTTCACTCATATATGGAAAACAGACAAAACTAAACCAAAGCAAACCCTAGAAATCTAATTTAGAATTGAGGCTACTCCAGGGAGAGTGTCAGAGGTAGGTAGTAAAGTGGGAGAGAGCCCGTTGGAACATGATGTGATATGTCTATTTGAAGTTTATCTGAAGAGGTGTGAATCTTTAACCTTAAATCATCTACATTTTTTAAGATGTTATAATAGTGGTGATAACAATCCTGAACTTTCACACTGCTTAGCATGTGCCACTGACTATGGTGCTTTGCATTCATTAACTAAGTCAGTTAATTACAAGACAAAGAATATCTTACTTTTCTGTGTTATTCGTTAACCATGAGCTTCAAATAGAGTATAAAACTGCCAAGCCTACCCAATTACAAATATTTACTATACTATAATTGTCTTTCTTGATTTATTTCAGACCTTTATTATTCACCTTTAAATTATCTTTGTGAAGTCTTATAACAGTCTTTATATGAGCATGGAGAAGCTAAGTTATCAGTGTACTGGAATTGAGACTCATTACTCTGCTCTGGTGATTTTATAATGCATTAGTTTGCTAAAATTTAAAGCTGTCTAAAACCTCATTAGAATTGGATTTGGGAGAGAATTTAAATTATACAATATTCTTAACAGGAAATTTAGTACAGATCTATACTTTCAATGTACATGTTGCATTTTGAGACAGCATAAATAGGTAGGCAAAGAAATTTGAAATTATGTGAATACAAACCTAAGAAAATTTTATCACAGCTTTTCCTTTTCTTAAGAAATCCCAGTATTTTGGAACAATTATTCATTCATGATTCACTCAAAATTCAAAAGTTTTGTCAGCATTTATAGTTAAATTATCAGGTATTTTAGTTTTATATCCTTTTCTTCAAGTATAATCTCATAATATAGAACCTTCTTTAAGTTTAAAGTATATTATCTCCCTAATGCTCTGATAATTATACTAGCCTGAATGATAGACCTTAAATAATACTTACTTGATATAACCTTTAAAATAGAATGCTTTTAATGTTAATTTTCTTAAATCTCTTGTGTTTAATATTTTAGTTATCTGGTCTCTAGAAAGGTAATTTAGAAGTTCTGTATGTTAACCTGCCTGAGGATCTACTTTCTTAACTCACACATAAATTACAGTGGAAATTATGGAAAAATTGGTGCTCAGTATTTTGCATAAAATTCAGATGTTTAGTGTTGATTAAATAGTTAAGGAATTGTAAAATTAAAGCCTAGGTGATGAATGTATAGAGGTTTTGTGAATACTCTATCCACTCTATGTGTATCACCAGAGTAACCATAGTAAAGTATAGTAAACTAATAGATGTCTTCATTGCTGTGGCACATTAATTGAAGGACAGAAGGACCATATTTCATTATTCCTGGTGTGGGATTCTAGCATGTGAGATTCTAACTAACATGAAGGAGGCAGAGGCAGGAAACAGGACGCTAACCGAACTAGCTGGCAGCACTGAATAAGGAGAGATTCTTAACTTTAGGGTTAAGAACTTTACTAGTTTTAGGGATTAACATATAAATGTTTTGCATTGTTTCTTTTTTTCTTGTCATATATTCCTTGCCTATCATCTGTACCTGAGGCATACTTGGTGCTCAAAACATTCTTTAAAAGAAATGAGTAAATGTTTCTCAACATCATAGCCCACAAGTGCTAAAAACCATTCTTTGTAAACACTGGCAAAATTTATAAAAAGGTGTATTTTGGTGTATTGAAAAACATATGCAGGAGTTGCTTAGGGAATATACAGAACCCACAAATGTTTCCCTGTGTATTAGAAAAGACATTCTTAGCAGGATGGTATCAAAAGGATTATGAAAATTGTCTTCAAACTATTTTCTTTGGGAAGATTTGACAGATCTTCTCTAGGACTTCTGTGAATAGAGTGGACCAGAGAAAGTTTACTGCTGTTTTTCTGCCCTGGATGATTTCTTTCTATAGCTTATTTCTTTATTTCACTGTGTAGTAAGCTAAATAAATAGATAATGTAATAATATATAAATATGGTCCCTGTTTCTTTGATCTAGAGTGTGCATTATTTCTTTGTGTATCCTTTGTCACGAGTAATAATTCTACTTGACATTTATTTTGATGATGGCAAAATAGTCCTAACCTTAGATTTAATTATGTTTGTAGGAAGTATGCCTGACCAGACCATGACACTTGTCTGCATTTCATAGCAGGTTTTCTGCTCTGGAGAAGCGATGCAACTATAAGATGATCAGTCATCTATGTTAGGAATATTTGTTTATATTAACTCTTAAACCATATAGTAGATTTCCATCTGGGAATCACATAGGATGCGTACTGCATTCTTCCTTCATTGATTAGATTTTAAGTGTTTTTGTTAAGTGTTAATACAGGCACCAAAGATCTGAAGGCAAATATCCTCTAGCTGAAAAAGAAAAGAAAAAAATTTTTCACTTGTATATTTCTGTTTGCAGTTATCATGTCAATACTCTGCTTGATTAAAAAAGACATGATATAAAGGATTTTAACTTAACTTTTTTTTCAAGTAGTGTGAAGTGAATTCATGACAAAATACAAGAATTAGTACAAGAATTAGTTTTACAAAATATTCTACTTAATAAGTACTTTCTCAGAATGCTCATTAAATCTCAGAAATATTCTGATGTAGACAGCAATTTTTGGGGTCAGAAAGGTCAGGTTCTGTTGTTTCTATTTTGCAGGCAGAAAAGAAAATGAGAGAGAATCATAATGAGATAACCATTACCACCCATGCTTAAGTTGCAGTTCTTATCTTGATTGGGCTGCCCATTTCCTCTTTCCTTAATTCTTTCTCTTCATACTACTTTTTCCTCAATTATTGACAAATGGATTTCTCATATGAATTTCTCTCTCAAAGAGAGTAAAAAAATGACTAATACACATTTTAACTAATGAAGTTCTTTAAACTGCAGCAATAATTTTAAAGAATTATACTAATTTTTAAAATATTTCATTATATTTAAATATTTTTATATAACTGGGACAGTGTATCTGGGTGTACAAATTATAGTTCTATTTGTGTTTACATTTTGGATCTTGTGTGGAATGGCAGTTATAATAAGCTTAGACAGTTCATTTATAAATCGAAAGCAGGTTAACACAAGTAAATGCAGCTTACAGTATAATTTGAATACCCTCATATGAGTTCCTACTACTTCTGGGACATTCTAAGTTAATCTTTTTTAAGAACATTATATACTTATTTTTGTATTTCTCAGGGTACACTCAAGGATAGATTTTGTTTTTACCTTTCCCCCCAAGATGTAGTACTTTTGATAATTCTGCCTTTGCATATTCACATCCTTTTTTTGAGAGATAAGTAAGCTGTAAATGATTTGTCCTATCTGAAAGATTCCTTTTGAAATGGTAAGTAAATAACAGACATTGTCTAGAAATGATTGTCTTATTTTCATTTCATTTCATTACATATAAGGTTCAGTAAAGATTATATCAGAAAAAATGGTTATTTGACAATTTATGTTCTATTAACTTTCCTTATTTTTATAGCATGCTGGTTTTATTTTTGTCTTGATATTTATGATATCTGCTTTTTGTCACTCTAAAAGTTATTAAAACTTGTTAAAAATTTTACATGCAATATCATTTCTTAAGAATGATGAATTTATTTATTTATTTTTTCTTTGATACTTAATCTCGCTATTTTTGCCCATGGAACCGCAGGCTCATGTTGCCTGTGGACTCAAGCTGTCCTCAGTCTCAGCTTCCCAGGTAGCTGGGATTACAGGTCTGTGCCACCACACCAGCTATTTTTTAAAAAAATTATTTATATGTAAATTTCACATCTTTGCAATCCCAGGGGTTTACCCCCTCCCCTCCCATCTCCTCCCCTCTCCTCCCCTCCCCTCCCCCCTTTCCCTACTGTCCATTGTTGTGTGCTTCAGTTTGGTGCTCAGCCTGTTTTGTCTTTTTCTCATGGCTTTTATTTACTTTTTTTTCATTATGTCCCATATATTAGTGAAACCATTTGACTTATGTCTTTCTCTTTTTGACTTGCTTCTGCTAATATGATTCCTTCTAAATACATCCATGTTGTCAAAAAGTCGTCTAATTTGTTATTCTTAATTGATGAGTAGTACTCCATCATGTATAAATACCACATTTTTTTCAACCAGTCATCTGTTTTGGGGAACTTGGGTTGCTTCCATGTCCTTGCAATTATAAATAGTGCTGCGGTAAACATCCGAGCACAGGTGTCCCTTTGTACCCACATTGAGGTCTCTTTTGGGTAGATTCCCAAGAGAGCAAATGCTGGGTCAAATGGTAGATCCATTTTCATTAATTTGAGGGTCCTCCACACAGCTTTCCATAGAGGTTGGACCAGTTTACATTCCCACCAGCAGTTTAAGTGTGTTCTTTTTTCTCCACATCCTCGCCAGCTCTTGTTGTTGCCTGTTCTTTGGATGTGGGCCATTCTTACTGGTATAAAGTGATATCTCATTGTAGCTTTGATTTGCATTTCTCTTATTGCTAGTGATAATGAGCAATTTTTCATGTGTCTGTTGGCCATTTGTATTTCCTCTTTGGAGAAGTGTCTTTTTTTTCTTCTCCCCATTTTTTGATTGGACTTTTTATTTTGCTTTTGTTTAGTTGTGTGAGTTCTTTGTGGATCTTTGTTATTAAACCCTTATCAATATTGTGGAGGGCAAAAATTTTTTCCCATTAGGTTGGTCTTCTTTTAATTTTTTCTGTTGTTTCTTTTGATGTACAGAAACTTTTTAGTTTGATGTACTCCCATCTATTTATGTTTTCTTTCATTTTTTAGCCATCTGTAGATGCTTCCAGAAAGGGATTTCTGAATTGTAATTCCTGAAGGGTTTTACCCAAGTTTTCCTCTATGTATATTATGGTTTCAGGTCTGACCTCTAAGTCTTTTATCCATTTTGAGTTGATTTTTGTACATGGTGTGAGGGAGCTGTCTTGGTCCATTTTTTTGCATGTCTTAGTCCAATTTTCCCAGCACCATTTATTGAATAGGCTATCTTTGTTTTTCACTCCTTTGTCACTCCTTTGTCAAAGATTACTTGACTATATATGTGTGGTTATATTTCAGGGCATTCAATTCTGTTCCA
>PVHY01001176.1:0-17436 GCA_004024945.1 Uropsilus gracilis
CTCAAGTTAATGAAAATGGAACTACCATTTGACCCAGCAATTGTTCTCTTGGGAATCTATCTACCCAAAAGAGAGACCTCAATGTGGGTACAAAGGGACACCTGTGTTCGGATGTTTACTGCAGCACAATTTATAATGCCAAGGTCATGGAAGCAACCTAAATGCCCCAAAACAGATGACTGGATGAAAAAAACATGGTATATACGCACAATGGAATATTGCTCATCAATCAAAAATGACAATTTGACGAATTTATAACAACATGGATGTACTTAGAAGAAATCATATTAGCAGAAACAAGTCATAAAGAAAAAGACAGAAACCAAATGGTTTCACTAATATATGGGAGATAGTGAAAAAATAAACAAAAGACATGAGGAAAAGTCAAAACAAGCTAAGCACCAAACTGAAGTGCACAACTTTGAGCAGGAGGGAAAGTGGGGGGAAGGGAGGGAAGGGTGGGGGGATAGACCCCTGGGATTACAATGTTGTGAAATTTATATATAAATAAATAACTTAAAAAATATTTACTATGTTTGCAACTGCTTTTTATTTGTTGCACTTGTTCTTTATTATTTCCCTGTCCACTTCTGCCTTCTCTGCTATATCAATTATACTTCTTTTTAAGCTTTTTTTTTAGTGATTATTCTAGGTTTATTATATTTACAACACATCTTTCAAATATCACTGTATCACCTTACAAGTAATGCAAATATAACAGAGTATACCTAATATCTTCCTCCCACTTCCTTGAAATATTACTACCATTTGTTTTACCCAATATGACATCACTATTAGTACTTAGAACAGTTATCTATTGGCTCAATGAACAAAAATAAAAATAGGCAAAACTGAAGTATGCCAAAGCTGTTAAGGGAAAAACAAAACAAAATAAAACATTTTGCCCATTCAAAGGGTAGAGAAAGATCTTTAATTGGTGTGAAGTTCAAAGGGCAGAAAGAAAGAGAAGAAAAGATTTGAAATAATACACTCCTGATCAAACTCTAGAAAAAAAATCACCTCTCTCCTCATGGGCAAATACCTAGTCAAGTAGGCTGGGCACAGAGTAGCATGGTGGAGGTTCAAAAGCTTTCCAGAGTCTAAGACATGGCCCAGTGGGGAACCACAGGTAAGGGATTGGTACTTCCCAGATCGCTGGGGCAGAACGAAAGACCAAATTTCACAATGGGTCAGAAACTCCACCCTAAGTTCAAATTCCTCAAGGAGAAGGAAAAAGATTTACATCCTCCTTTCCTTATTCAGATTCAAATTAATGATCTAGAAAATTTCCCCTCTCATTGAAGAACTTGTTTTAAGATTTCTTGCAGAAGAGATGGCTGGAAATAAATTCCTTCACTATTTTTGTCTGGAAAATTATTCCCCCTTTATATGTAAGGGATCAATATTCTGGTTTCTCTTCAGATCACATAAATCTCACCTTTTACATGTAATGGATCATTTTGTTGGCTATCAAATTATAGACTTGTGTTTTGTTGGATTTACCCTCCTCCAACATTTTAAATGTTTCACTCTACTCTTTCTTGCTTGTATGGTTTCTAACAAGAATTCTAATGAACAAGAATCCCTGTCCCTCTTTAAGTGTTTTTCTCCCTTGGGTGTCTTTCAAGATTTTCTCATCACCTTTGGTTCTCTTGGCCCACAAAAAGTAACCTATTAAATTTGTAAAGTTTTTTGTTTAATATAAAGGATGGCAATGGTGACTTTCAAGCTTTTTTACATGTCAGAGTTGAAACTGAAAATCTTAGAACCCTGCAGAAGCAAACTTAAATCACATCTAGTCATTTATTCAATTAACAATCATGTATTATTGTATTATAGATGTAAGTATTTAATTAGAATCTGTAAGTGCATACAGTAATAAGCAAGTATGGGCCCAGCCCTCAGGGACTATATACAAGATGTGATACAAGACAGCTTCTTACACATTAGTGGAATCTCTTATAGCCATGTGGAGGCATTAACTTCCCCAGCAACCTGTGCAACTGAGCAGGAGGCTGAGAGCCTATTTCTCTTAGTTCTGCTTTTGCACATATCGTTTTCTACTTGTGCCATGACAAGAAAAAAGTTGAAAAGCACTGGAAGTGGCAATCTGAACACATACCAAGTTATTATAATAAAATGTAGAGAGTGAAAAAGGGGGGGAGTAAATTACAAAGCATTAAATCTAAAAACCCTAGAAATATTAGGAGGTCACATTTGGAGTGAATATGGAAAGATAAGTAGGACTTGGGTGTGTAAAGAGAGAGTGGCAACTGGTAGAGAATATTCCAGGTACAAGGAATAGGGTAAGAGTGGGAAAGGGACCGGTGTGAAGAATACTGAAGAGTAATGGCCCACTTGAATCAGACCTGTACTAGGAATGAAAAAACTAGGCACTCCAGCTGCGAACATACAGGAGAGAAAAGGAACAAATCAAGACCGTATATATACTCATCACCCGACCAAACAAAGCATGGTCAGAACCACAAGAGATAAGACTGTGAGATAACATAGTGATGACCTGTTACAGAGCTATACCTACAACATTTCCAGGAGCTGGGGAAACAAATCCCTGGTACAGAGATGCATGCAACATGTATGAAGGAGCAAAGCTACAGAGATGGATATTGCAGCCCCGTGGCAGAACTGTAAACTACTAGAGAGGAGATGAACTGGACCAAGCAACTACTGAAGTCTGTCCCCACCAGGGAACTTCTCCACTTCCAATGACTGGAATTGGGTTCCCAACACAAGATGTCAGAACTATAAGACTCAGAAGCAGTATCATGTGACTGACATTGGAATGGAAGAGGCAGCCAGCATGAATGAGCAGGCATGGAACCCAGTGAACACCCGGGTGTGGAGAAAAGGAGACAGTCTCCTCCATCATAGGAAGCAGCAAAATCAAGTAGCCTAGAGAACAAAACCATACATCTGCCCTACAGGAGTTTACTGTTCTGCATGACATGGCTACCTGCCTCAAAGTTATTTCTGGAGAGCTGAGCAGCATGGTTTGCTGCATCCCAAGAGCTCATATCCTCGTCCAGGTAAAAGGACATTGTTCTAAAAAAGAAAAAGAAGAGACTGACAACTTGTAGCAAGAGAAGAGTTGGAATGGGGAAGGGAGAAAGAAGGGGGTTGTGGTATAGGGGTACATTATTGATGGGAGGACCATAGGTAAAAGGAACACTATGCAAACACAACCATTGTTATATGAAAATAAGGAAATTTAAAAAGAAATTAAAAAGAATGCTGAAAAGTTGAATTTGATTATAAAAGAGGATGTGTGAAAGGTAGTAATGGAAGGTAAAGTTAGAAAGACTGGGCCAATCCAGAATATCTGTCAATTTGCGTATCTCTACCTCTGTCAAGTGATATTGACATTCATGATAATAATACCACAAAATTCAAGGCACTTTATAAATTGCCATTATAAATTACCAACGCCAATATTTAATAATTAATGCTAAGTAAGTCTTATGTTTTTTAATTGCAAGCATAGTGTAAAGTTGCATCTTTGAAGGCAAAATGGATGGAAAGGATGAGGAATCAAAGTCAGATGATGATAATGTTGTAAACTAATATTATGTCATTAAAAATATTTTAAAACCTTTCCTGCCCTCCTCTGATTATGAGGTGTTTTCTTCCCCTCCCCACAGACCTATTCCTTTCAGAAGCAGCTTTCCTGTTCACTTATGACTTTGCAATTATCCTTTCATTTCCTTTCCTGTCCCTTTTCTTATATACTAACCTACCCCTTTGGATATAAAAATAAATAAATATTTTAAAGATGAGTCTTGTAAAAACAAAAATTACTGTCTAGTATACTCTTCAAAATTGTTTAAATTGCCTATACAGTGCTACTATAATTGCACTATTGAGATCAAAATAAGTTTTGAGATTAGTTTAAAAAATTAAAAACATCTATTTGAGATTAGGGGGGGAAGGAGGATACAAGCAGATAACTGGCCATTCATCCCTAAGTGAGTGGTTGAAGAGTGGAGTTTTGTGTTATGTTGCCCTGCAGAATTCGTTCCTTTTGGCTTTGTTACAAAGTCCCTATTATCTTAATATATGTGAACAGTCTGGTGATGGTGATAGTGATGGTGTGTGAAGGGGAGGTGGGGTGGATGGCAGTAAGGCAGAAAATAAAGAGGTTTAATACTGAAGTTATTGATATAAGTTTAAAATGATACCATAAGATGGCAGAAATGGAATTTTGTGTCTACAAAAGTTAAAGCTCTTTTGATTGAGACAGAAAAGAGTTCACCTGAGCTTGTTTGAACAAAGAGAAAGCAGAGTTGGGGGAATTAGGGAAGGAGTAAGAAGGCTTGGGGGGTAAGGAGTGGGGATCAAATCTCAGTGTTGGGATGCAGCTAAGCCTCAGGAGTCTACTGGAATGGAGATTTTGAATGTGCTCCAAATCATGTTTCTATTTTTTATGCATGTAATCATTCTCACCTCCCTCCACTTTCTTTTATGGTTTTTTAACCATCTTTGCAACGGGGCCAAAGGGTAGGGATTATTGTTGCTATTTCACCACTATCTCAGAAAGGTAATAGAAATTATATTAAGGAAATATTCTATACTACTTATCTATACTTAAGGAAGTTTACTAAGAGATTTTGTTTTAAATCAAGAATTGCTAGTTCTTTATTTTCAACTTTTGTGGTGGTATCATATAAATACATAAATCTTAGGTGGACTATTTGATGAATTTCATTTTCATGTATGTAATCATAACAGATCAAGATGCAGAACATTTTCAGCAACCCAGAAAACTATTGATTCCTTGCCCCAGTTAATCCCATCTCCAAAGTAACCGCAATTGTCAGGTTATTTTTAACTTTGTTTCAGTTCACAAAAAAGTTGGAATGAGAGAATGCACAAGAAACAATGCATTCAGAACTGCAACAGATATTTCAATACGTTATGACTAGTGAAAGTAGTAGCTTTGAAATGTTTTTTGGACATAACCTATGGTAAAAAGCACCCCTCCCTTTATTTTCCAAACAACCTGGGACAGACACACACACACACACACACACACACACAACACACACGCATTTCTCCATACTTATAAACAGGGTCTGTATGTAGCATGGGCTTTCTCTGTCTCATCAGACTACAGAGTGAAAAATATAGTTATCCAGAGTTCTGCCATATCTATTTTCTCCTTTCAAGGAATCAACCAGACTAAAGTTAGAATCTCTCTCTTTTTTTTTTTTTTTTTTTTTTGAGACTAGGTTTCGCTATTTTTGCCCATGGAACTGCAGGCTCACGTTGCCCGGGGTACCACAGACTCAAGCAATCCCCAGCCTCAGCTTCCCAGGTCACTGGGATTACAGGCACATGCCACCACGCCCAGCTATTTTTTTTGGACTAGGTCTCTCACTATGTGCCCCCTTGGGACTCAAACCATGATCCCGGGCCCCGGCCATGGCTTCCTAGGCTACCACCTACAGGCATGAGCCACCATGCCTGGCCTAAAGTTAGAATCTTAGTCCTGATACCAAACTTCTGGAAAAGGTATCTTATTTCATTCCATCTTGAGTCAGCTGCCTGCTCCTGGGCCAATTCACAAGTCCAGCATAATTGATGAACAATAAACAAACAATACACATTTTAAATGTATATTTTTATAAATTTCATTCATATATATCCATGCAACTAGTACCACAATGCCCTTTGTTAGTGCCACCATCCTTCCCTACCCCATCTATTACTCTTAATTCTTCACTAGGGTCTGTGATTCCTTTTGAACAGAAGCTAAATTCTGTTGTTTTGGATGTGCTCTTTTCTCCCATTATATTTTTAAGAGGTGATTGTTGCTTAGGAAAACTATTTCTCTATTGAACTTGACTTTCTCCCAGTGGATTTATGTGTGTGTGTGTGTGTGTGTGTGTGCAAAAGTGATTTTTAAACACTGAATCAGGAAGGTTAAAATAAATAGTAAACGTGTATAGGTATTTATATTTACTGTTTATTATATTTTTATTATTACATATTTTAATTTTTTTACTATTTGAATGACCTTCCTGGGTCAGTTAGGACCTCAAGACAATGTTGGCTAATTACAGCATGTCTTCCCCCTATCAACTTCAGGGCCCAGGGCAAGAGTACAAAGGAGGTCCACATACCATATGTCTAAATATTTAAAGATTATAAATCAAGCTAACCAATGGTTAGGTTAAAATGTTCTATCTTGCTATATTGACTGACACACCTTACTTATAGCAAACAAACACATAATAACCTAGACTTGGCCCAATGCTTTAATTTTTTTTAGCCCTAACATTAAAAGTTTATTAGGGCCTCATTATTAGAGCCAGTTGCAAAACAAACATCAGCATTTATTACCACCCTCCCCCCCCATTATTCTCATTTGTTTAGATTTGTGCTTTTAGAAATCATCTTTCAAGGCTTTTTTACAGGCCCTTAATGATCTTTGGTCCACAATTTCTACCTCTAGTCCCACTTCCTTGGAAGATCTCAAGGAATTCGTTTCCTTGGCTGTGGCTTGAACTTCTGACAATACTATGAGTCACCTGAATGTTCAAACACATATAAAACAGACTGGACCTGGGAATTAAAGCAATTCAGAAAGGAGGATCTGTGACCTGGACAGGGCTTCAAAGCTAACCATCTCCTTGTTCATTGGCTGCAGGTGGTGTAACTGGAAGAACTTGGGAAAGAAATTAAGAAATCCAGTTGGAGTTCCAGCTCTGTTGCTTACCGGTTGGACCAGAGTGAGTCAGTCACTTAAAACTTGACTCTCTTTGTCATTATCCATAAAATCGGGATAAGGCATCAGGATTAACAAGATCAGGGGCATTCACAGCTTGTTTGAGCTTCAGTTTTGGTGCCTGTTACAGTGAAGACTTGCGCGTTGTTCAATTTAAAAGATTCTGGGGTTGTGTGAGAGAGAAACCACAACCTTTCTATTTCCACAAGTTTAAAGGGCTAAGTACATACGACCAGCCTGACAATAAAATTCCTGCCAGAGGAGAGGAAAATGAACAGGAAAGTTTTCCAAAGTGAATTGTGAATTGTGTGATACTTGAAACACAACAGACCTAATTAGGGTTAGTGCGTCTCTCGTCTCCAGGCTCCAGGGTTACACCACTAGGTAAATTGGGATCGCTTCTGAGAGACTCCCTAGGTCCTGCGTCAGAACTGCGTCGGTAGCCACTTTCGGCCCCGGCCTCACCAAGTGAGACTCGCACGGCGCGGAAGGGGGCGTGGCCCGATTGACCCGCCCATCGCCCCGCGTGCGCCTGCGCAGTGCTCACCTACCGGCCTCGGGCGGCCCGGCGGGAGGTAAGGGGTTCGTGGGCGACTTCTTCGGGGGCGTCAGGCCCTGGCTGGCACCGTGGGCTTCGCGCCGAGTGGGCGCAGTGGGCAGGCGCCTGGCGGGAAGCGGGGTATCAGATTGGAAGCGCGAGCGCCGTGGGGGCTCCTTCCAGCTCTGAGAAGTGACGGTTTCGTTTTGGGGAGCGAAAATTGGGAGGCTGCGGATAGGACGTGCTGTGGGTCTCCTGGGTCCCGGGGTGGAAAAGTTTGCGGCGCCTGCCCTGCGGGTGACGCACTGTCGGGGCCCGACCTCGTCGGGGGTGCCCGCGTCCCGGGACGGGGCCGGGCATCTGTTGGCTGGTGGAGCCATTTGGCGTCCGTGGCCCAGGTGCTCCAGGGACTCCTGGAGGGGTGACCTCGGGGCTGGCAGCAGGGAGGGAGGGTTGAGAACGAGAGGTGGGAACCCTTGCCAGCCCTCCTGGGCACTGATTCGCAGCAGGTCCTATACCTTAACCCCTCCTTTCGTGAATTCGGGATGGGAGGCTCAAAGAAGAAACCATACGGTAGGTCCAAGAACTTTGCTCTTCTCTCCCAATTCAGTGCAGGATCCCATCCCCCAATCGAAAGCCGGGGGTCCACGGGCCTGAGCATATCGGGCACCTCCATAGTGCCTGAAATGTGGGCCCTCTAGGCTGGTGGAAGTTCTGCGAAGGGGGATTTTGTCAGCGGTTTTGGACCTTTGAGAAAGGTGGATTTTCACTTCTACCATCTTAAATATAATTTGCTTAACCCCTCAGTACTTGACCTTCATCAGAAACTTGAGTGTGATGATACCCAACTGATATTAGTTGCAAGCATCTAATGATAAAGTTTTAAAGCACCCAGCACACATCTCTCCCCTTGATGCAAGTGAATATGAATAATCACAGTTCCCTGACTTCAAAATGTTGACCTGTCATATGTGATACATCAATTCATATCTTTTAAAAAGTACTTTTTCAAAATACTAGAATTACAAAAAAGTTACAAAAGTGTAGTTTTCCAGTTTCCTTGAATGCGAACACCTTATATAACTATAATTATGTAACAATTCTTTTTAAAAACAGGAGAAATTAACATCATTCCCTGTGATAGACCATCTTTTTGTAAATATCACTGGAAAGTGAGGTGACATGACATCAATTATCTGTGTCTAAGGCAGAAAGACTACTGCCTTGCTTTTTTCCCTGTCCCCCTCAAATTGTATTGACTTTCCAATTGTGTATATTTGAGAAGCATGTAAGATCATGTGAATAAAACTATTGCTGCACTGGAGAATGCTAAGAGAAAGAAAGAAATTAACAACAGCCCAATATTAACCAGCTTTCTTCAGATTTCACCTTTTTTTTTTTGCTAATGTCCTTTTTCTGTTTCAGGATCCAGTCTAAGATCATCCATCTTGTCTTTAGTTGTTTCAGCTCCATAGTCTCCTCTCCTCCACGGTGGATTCTCAGTCTTTTTCTGTCTTTCATTACCTAAATTTATACTTTTGAGTCTTGGTCAGTTCCTTGGGGTTTGTCTGATGTTTTCTCATGGTAGATTAAAATCATGTATTTTTGTCCATGTTCTGGAAGCGTAGGTGTCTTTTCAATTCATTATATCGAAGATGTTTGACTTACCATCACTTGTTTAAGATGATCTGCTGGAATTCTCTAATGTGTAAGGTTATGGTTTTTTCCCTTTGCAATTGGTGTCTTTGGGAAGAACTTTTAAACTTTGGAGAGAATTTCCGGTTCTCAAGTTTTTGCTTGCTGCTTAGCATTCATTGAAGGATCTTGCCTTCAGTAGTTATCACTGAGCTGTTTTCATGTTGATTTTCCATTTATCTTATCATTTATTGGGATTCTGTAAGGAAGAACTGCTCCTTCCCAGTTATTTATTTATTCAGTTATTTATTGGCATCAGAATGAACTTACTTTTTATTAGTGGTGGACACACACGTACGTGTGCGTTGTTTTTTTTTTGTTGTTGTTGTTTTTGAGACTAGGTCTTTATTGAAAACACACACACACACGTGTGTGTGTGTGTGTGTGCGTTTTGTTGTTGTTGTTGTTGTTGTTGTTGTTTTGAGACTAGGTCTTTATTGCCCGGGGAACCACAGGCTCACATTACCTGGGGTACCACGGACTCAAGTGATCCCTACCCTCAACCTCCCAGGTAGCGAAGATTACAGGCATGCGCCAGCACCCCAAGTGATTTTTTGAGACTAGGTCTCGCTATGTTGTCCCGGGTGGGTCTCAAACCCACGGACTCAAGCGATTCCTTGCCTTGGCCTCACGCTGCGTTTGTATATATAGTTATATATTTATAAATATATATGTATATTTATATATTATATATATATGAACACATGCTGTAGCTGTTGGTCTGTTTGGTCTTCGTAGTGATATAATCCCACATGTTCCACAGATCACAAACATATTCCACTGTCACACATATCCATGCTTATACAAAGATTTGGTTTTTATGTTTATATGTATATATTCATATAAAATAGACATTTTTATATGAGAAAACAAAAGTTCATTCTAATACCACCAATTCTAATATAATACTGTGTCATTGTAGTCTTGCCACTTATTTGTAACTTCTTTCTTTGACAATAAAAAACTTGGCTTTGTGGTTTATAAGCTATTTTCTTAGTAGGATTAGTTCATTCCTAGTATACATATGGGGTAATTTCAGGGTTTCTAACCCATACTCTTATGAGGAACAACTCTACCAACTAGAGTATAATTGTGGGCAATTCTTTTTATCTTTAGTCTTGTAGTAGTATCCAATTAAAATACTGTTTTCCAAAGTTAACTAGATTATTTTTTTCCATCACTTTCAGTGTTGTGGATGCCATTCATTTGTAATGCATTTAATTTTTTTTCATAATTTGTATTACATCCTAGGTTATCCCACATTCTGTTGTTTTTTTAATGTACAAAAATTCACTCTTTGTGGAGCATAGTTCTGAATTTAACAAATGCATACAGTTGTGTATCCATCACTACTGTCATCATAAAGATTGTCTCTCCAAATATTCCAATACATTTAAACATTTTCTAAGTAATACAACAACTCTTCAGAAGTTTAGAAAATCAGACATTTTTGTGTTTTATCTTTTCATAGGCATACTTTATAGTTGTGATGTTAATGTAGATATTTCCTTATTCTTGCAGTTAAGTATATCAAATATGTTGCAGTCTTCTGACTGATAATCAAGAAATGCTGAAGTACAGTTCTAGTCAATCACACTTTCAAACCATATTTTGCATATTGAACTAAGATCTTTCCATAACAGCTTACAAACCTATTTTATGATAGAGCCACTATGGGACAACTTTCTGTTTCAATAACATGATCTGTGCAAATATTTCGATGTTATTCTGTTCTTTTATGTAGGTACTTTATTATAATTTTATAAAAGTAGAAATGGTAGAAAATAATACCGGTTAGAAGGAGACCTAAAGTTGGAAACGTCTTTTGGGAGCTCCTTGGTACAGAACCTCTTCCCTAAGAGATGGCCTCTGTGAGCTAGCAGGGCATGGGAAGAGGAGGGGCAGAGTTATACATGACATTGATCTGGAAGTAAGCACTTTTTATAACTCAAAAAGAAAGCAGTTTTCATAGTACAGGGGAACAGAGAAAACAAACCAAATATTCAAGAACTGTGGTTTGTTAAGTACACTTGAACGTACTGATGAAAGAGAAGGCAGAATTATTTGAATTGTGTCTTAAAGGGTATGTAAAGTTTAGAGGCAGAGAGGATATAAAAGAATATCTAGACAGCATCACTGCATAAAGAGAGATTGGGTGGATCTACTTAAGAACATTCTACATTCCTGTACAAATAGTAGGAAATGCTTGGAAATCTTTATTCAGAAAAGCATTTTAAAAAAAATTTTTTTAAGAGACTAGGTCTCATTGTGTTGCCCAGGGTTGTCTTGAACCTGCACACTCATGTGATCCCCAGCCTCAGCCTCCCTAACTGGGATTGCAGGCATGTACCACCATACCCAGCATCAGAAGAACATATTTTAATTGATGTTTTAGATACATTAATTGGTGATAATCTTGGGGGAAGTGGAGAGAGAAAAGACTAAAGGCATTAGAAAAGACTAAGACTGCTGTTATGTGCTGTTTATATTGTGCTTTTTGACTGGAGTGATGGGATTAGAAATGATGAAGAAGGAACAGTTACCATCTCTTGAGCATCCATTATGTTCTAAAATATTTTGATAGGATTAGTGACAGATATGAAGAGCACTTCCTGTAGTATGTAATCTGCATAATAAAAAAACACAAGAGACTGATAAACCTGAACACATTGTTAGGACAAATAATTGAATGTAACATATAATAAACTCTTATAAGTCTATAAGAGACATTCCCTGTAGTAAACGAAATCATGACATGAGCAGCTAATTCATGGGGAAAAATAATACAAGTGAGTAGTCAATCCATTAGTAATTTAAGTAATGTAAAATAACAATGAAATACATTTTTTTTGTCACTAATTGAGTGTCTAAAAAGAATGATAAGCTGGGCATGTGTTGCATATCTGTAAGCGGCAGCCTAGGAAGCCGTGCTGGGGCCAGGGATTGCTGTTCAAGTCCTGCAGGGGGCACATAATGACCTAGTTCCAAAAAAAAAAAAAAAAAAAAAGCTGGCCATGGTGGTGTGCATCTGTAATCCGAGCTACCTGGGAAACTGAGGCTGGGGATTGCTTGAGTCTGTGGTACCCCAGGCAACATGAGCCTGAGGTTCCCCAGGCCAAATTAGCGAGACCTAGTCTCAAAAAATAAATAAATAAAAAGAACGATAATACCAAGTGTTGAAAGGATACAAGAACATTTTGATTTGTTGCTAATGGGAATGTAAATAGGCACAGTCATTTTGGGGGTCATTTACTACCAAAATCCTTCAATAATGTGTGGATCTATTCTATTTCCAGACATTTATTTTAAAGAACTAACTGTAGTGTGGATTTATGTATAAGAGGATGTTTACACTGGGGTGCAGGCCGGATGCAGTGGCGTGTGCCTTTAATTCCAGCCTTGGGAGACTGAGGCTAGGAATCGCTTGAGTCCATGGGTTCAAGACTACCCCGGGCAACATAGCGTAACCTAGTCTCAAAAAAAAAAAAAAAAAAAAAAAAAGAAAGAAAGAAAGAAAAAACAACAGAAACACGAAGGAGCTAACAAAACAGAACCAAATAATCCTAGAGATATAATTGCAAAATTAAGACTACTAGATGGGGAAGAAACATGAGAGTAGGAACAAAGGTGGAAGGGGGTCCATTGTTCTGTGGTAAAGGTTTGTGGATACTTGGGTGGTGGGACCCAGTAGCAACACATCCAAAGAAGTATGAACTTGTCCTAAATCATGTATCATGTAATAATCCAATGTTACCTCAATAAAGACAAAACTGGGGAAGGGAGGGAATTTATTTAAATTATACATATATACATTTTAAGTAGAAAAAGACCTGGAAAAATAGATATTAAAGTGGAAAGAATAGTTAACTATGGTGAGGAGAGGATTTTTTATTACATATTTATAAACATGTAAGTTGAATATACATTTAGAATATATTATAGAATTACGTAACTGTTGACTTAAAAGTAATGGTAAACTGATTTAAAAATATTCTTAAATGTTTCCATTTTAGATTTTTCTATATGAGTGGAGAAATCAGCTGTTACAAGTAGAAGTGACTCAGCATTTTTTAGGATGTCTGAAGATGAAGAAAAAGTGAAATTACGCCGTCTTGAACCAGCTATCCAAAAATTCACTAAGATAGTAATTCCAACAGACCTGGAGAGGTTAAGAAAGCACCAGATAAATATTGAGAAGGTGAGGTTTTTTTTTTTTTTTTTTTTCTACTTTGTATTACAACAACCACATATTCGGATTTATATTTGTTGTCATTTCAGTTAAATTTAGATTATTAGATAAGAGCCTTTGCTAAAACATCTAGCTCCTGTTGTGATTTAGCAGTGCTATTTTTTTCATCTGGTCTTTCTGTTCCAAAAATATGCTTGCCATTCCTTTTTCTACAATGTGATGGATTAGAATATGTACCTTTTAAATTGTGCATACCAACTTATTAGGCAGTTTAATAGTTAAAATACAAACTGTTGACTAGTGTACCATAATACAAAGATGGAGAACTTTGGCTAAGAGACCTGCCTTAGTTTTATCCACATTTTGTAAGGCTTTTGCACTTTGAGTGTCTATCAGTACTCCTATCCTTTTCAGGTAAGCATAGATTAGAGAGCAATCATTGTGTTATATGAGGGAAATTCACAATTTCACTGCTTCCATTTGAGGAAAACCCAAAATTAAGAAATATTGCCTACAGATTCTTTTAGGAAGTGATGTGGAAAGAACTAGTTTCAAGGATTATGGGGGATGCTGCACAGAAACTACAGGCCAGATCCTGGTAGAGTTTTTGTGGCATGTAGGGGATCATTAGGTACACTGCATACTGAGCATTTATTTAGTAGATTATGGTACCTATTTGCTGTGGGAGAGTCAGTGATGTTTGCTTCAAAGGGACTTCCCTCAGGATAAATTTAAGCTGTGTTGCCCTTAACTGATTTAGAGGACTTGAGTGTAGAAGTGGTCATCAAACCTTTCAATGTAAATACTATCACCTTATATAAATAAGAAGAGTGTCACCATAGTTACCATCAATCTTCTGAGTGTTTTTACAAACATAGGAAGTCCCGTGACTCTTAAGGATGGAGGAGTTGTATCGTAAACTGGTTATTCTTGTCATGAACATAAACAAATAAAAGAGTTTCATGCTTTAATTCATGGAAGACTCATTCATTTAGCTCTGTAACTACATAGAAGTAGACTTGTTTACTTTCAGTTGAGAATATCCGGGTGAGAGGTTTGATAAGATGTGTTTCAAAGTCCTGAGTTCATACTACAATGCATAGTTACAAAGATAACAGGAATTTGGCAGATGGGTTTATTCAGAAAGGTGACAAAGATAACAGGAATTTGGCAGATGGATTTATTCAGAAAGGTGAAAATAAGAGGTAACGCTTGTAATAACAACATGTATTTCCCTTATTATTTTACCTGTAAGGTTTGGCATATCTTAGATTTCCCTTCTTACTATTTTTATCTCATTGTTACTTTTATTCTGTACAAAAGTTACTGCTCTCATATGTTAGCTGCAAATACCACTGAATCCACTCATGAATTGAAAAGTCTGACTCCTAAGAGAAAAGTGAATGGACATAGAGAATGGATCTATTAATAATTTGCTTTAGCCAGGCATGGTGGCTCGTGCCTATAAGCATCAGCCTATGAAGCGGCTGGGGCTAGGGATTGTGGATCGAGTCCTGTTCGGGGCAACACAGCAAGACCTAGTCCCAAAAAATAGCTGGGCGTGGTGGTGAGCACCTGTAATCCCAGCTACCTGGGAAGCTGAGGCTGGGGATTGCTTGAGTTCATGGCACACCGGGCAATGTGAGCCTGCGGTTCCATGGGCAAAAATAGTGAGACCTAGTCTCAAAATTAAACAAAAAAAAAATTTTTTTTTGCTTTAGTTGTACTATATAGCATAAGAAAATTATTCCTGAGTTATATTGATCTCTCTGTCAGAACTTTTTCCATTAGCATTTTGTGAAATTTTTACTTATGAAGTTCTTACACTATTGAAGTACTTGTGATTTATATACCGGTGTAGGTGATGTTTGAAATTAAGCAGTAAAACTCGTAATGATCTATGGCTTATTCCCTATCTGTGATCATTCTGTTATCCCTAGGATTTCTATTTTAATTATGCAAGTGACTTTTTAATCTATATAAATTTAAGTATTTTATATTTTAATAGATAGTTATTGCGATGTAAAAACATTTAAAGGCTGCCATGTTTATTCTGGACAAAAGAGGAAAGACTAAGTTTGAGCTCCAGGTGTCTGACAATGCCTCATTTTCAAAAAGGCATATTCTTCCTGGGGGAAGGGTGTAGAAAGATAAAATATTTATTATGTTAGCCATCAGTCATCCAATACGAATTTAAAAGAAGAAAGTATGACTGAAGCGAAATTGAAGGTAAGCCTTAGTGGGGTGATTCTGCAAGATCTGAAAACAATGGGAGTAGTGTGTGGCGGACACCTGGGACTGTATTCCATAGACCCTTCAGCATTACATTTTATTACACGAGATAGACTTGATTAGAACATAGGCCTAAATGTGAAGTGTTAACACTTCAAATTTTTTTTTTTTTTTTGCCAACATATGATAGACTTAAGCATAGTTAATAAGAATGACAAGATAGTAACTTGGAAAACAATTTTCTATGTGTCATATTGGAGGCATTCAGGGAAAACTGGTTGTGTAGCATATGCTGTATTGGGTAATATATCATGGCCAAGTGGCAGAAAACCCAAAAATAGTGTACTAAATAGAAGTCTTTGGCTTTTGTTTTTGCTGTTATTTTTACTTTCTCATAGTTCCAAAGGCTATCCTGAGCTACTGTGGCAGCTCAGTGGTCGTTTAACACCCAGGATCCTTCTCTCCTGTCTGCTGATCCTAGGCTTGCTTCTATCTTGCTTGCATGTACAATGACTGCTTCAACTCTAGCTCCCATAGCCACGTTCCTGCTCCTTGCTCAGATGTAATAACTGGAATCATATTTTTTTTTAAGCTATGTCCCTTTCCCCGTTAATTCTCTGTTTCCCTTTAAAGACCACAAAAAGTGAAAATGGAGAAGCGGGAGTGGCCACAGCCACACAGGGCCTTAACACCCCTACCTCCTTTGTCTTCTAGCTTGAAGGACTCATTCCTTCCTCCCATTTCCACCCCACTTTAGAGTAGTATTTGCTTTTCAGTTCATTTGGTTTTGAATTCCACTTAATTCTGTTCAGAGAAACTCTTTTGTACATTGAAGTGAGGGCTTGGTTTAAAAAGAAACTCTCCTCTGTCCACCGATCCTACACCACGCAGGACTGGAAGGTACCTCCATGAGTGCTGCAGAATCTCCCCATGGCCTGTAACTTAAAGTTTTGTGCTTAACAGAATTGTGATGGTTAAAACCTGACATATAGTTAGATCGTCCTTTTAGACATGTTGCTTAAATAAGTAGATAAATAAGATGTTCCTGTTCTTGTTTGATGGATGTAGTATATATATCTCTCTATTATTGGTATTACTAAGTTTTCTTCTGCTTTCCTGTCCCTATTTCTTACCCTCCCTTTTTCTCTTCTTTCTTTTTGTGTTAACCTATAGCACTGTAGACTTTCTGAGGCTATTTGTTGATCTTTGAGAGTGCTAGTGGAAACGTATTTGTGAGTGCGTGGGGGCTTGAGTAGATGAGTATCATGGTAGCAATAGGGGTTTTGTTATCTGGAGGTAAAAATTTATTTTAATGAACCACCAGACAACTCTGGAGCTGAATCATCTCTGTAATCTTCTGTAGTGTTAAAGACCATGCAGTTGCTTGGGCCTGTGGAAAGGGTTTCTGGTAGATCATCTCCTCTTAACATAAACTTTCAGCATAGATTTCTGCTTTTGGCCCTGCCTGACACATCCACCTGGTTACTCTGGTTACTGAGTCTTTCTAGAATAGTACTGCTAGCTTGCTCTCATTGCTGTTTCTGGCATCATTCATCCCTTCTCCTGTCTTGGGTTTAACCTTTCTGTGGTCTGCTAGATCGTTGCAATATATCCACACACTTTCCAGCTTCAAAATTTTGTTTCTGTTTTGTTTGTTTGTTTGTTTGTTTGTTTTTGGTCAACTAATGTTTGCTATTATATTCTTACTAGTCTTGTGCCTTTATACCTCTTCAGGTTCCTTACTATCATTTCAGTTATATTTTTTTAAAAAGCAGAGATTTTGTGTTCCATTTGCCAGGTATAATGATACATTTATTACAGGAAATGTTAGCTTTTTGTAAATGCTGGTATTTATTGTTTCTTTGATTGTTACCACTGAAATTTATGTAAAAAAAATAGGTTTCTAGTTTTCACAAAGTTTATAGTCCTAAGCAGAAATAAGATAGAAAAAATTCAGAGACTGATAGGGGCAGCATATAATTAGGTGTGAAAGTGAGTGGCATGGACTATTCAGGCAGTATGGAATCTGAACTATAA
>PVHY01001176.1:17536-65307 GCA_004024945.1 Uropsilus gracilis
TTTTTTTTTTTTTTTTTTTTTTTTTTGCTGACAGAACTGTGATTCATTTTGCCTTCCTCTGTTTTAGGACAAGAAAGCTTCAGCACAGGTGGTGAATGATAGTAGGGTTAATAATGATGGTAATTACTTTGTCAGTGCTGTGTTAGCAGTGAACTACAGACTTACCTTATAGTTTGGCTACTGAGACTTGAAGGAAAATTTGTTTGGGACATGGAAACTTCGGGAAAGGATTTTCCCAGTGTTACCAAGATATACATGGAAAGAAACTGCTTCTATCAGCCTTGTGTTTCCTTATTTTATTTAGAACTACAGCCCTTGGGGACAAGTCTGAGGACAAAAAAAAACTGTTGAAGGTAGTAAATCAGAAATACAGAAGTTGGTCATTTGATGACCTTACAAATGTCTGAACTAAAAGAACCTTGGAATTATACATCTTGGCTACTTCTTGTGTGAGATAATGTTTTTGCAGAAAGTATAGTGAATGAATGAATATATGTGTTTTTAGGGTCTAGTGCTTTTAAAATCACTTAATATTTCTGGCTCTTTGAATTGGGTATATAATCAACTAAAAATGCATAATGGTTTTTACATGAGTTTCAACAGTTAAACCAGGTCTTACCTATTTCTTGAACTTGTACAAACTAACTTTTTCATTTAAATATTAGACTTTACTCCTATCATTGTTACATTTGTTTCTATGTAGAATTGTGATATATGTAATTATACTCCTGTTTTATGTTATCTGCAGATTAGGCTTTTATGCATTCATTGTTTTCAAGGTGTTGATGAAAATGTTGAGCAGGAAGGTCAGAGTTCTCTGGTGTACAGCCACCATTCCTCTGAATTCTCACAGATCCTCTCTCTCATAATCTAAAATGAAATTTTCCCAAAGATTTACATTACAATTTAGTCTGCAGTGTTTTAAAAGATACTTTCTTTTGTGGAAATTAAGTCTCTATTTGCAGATCTATAGAATACTTTCCAGTTATTCATCAATAACTGAAAGTTTTTGTCATCAAACTTGCAAGGTGTTTTCTTTTATATAAATGTCATTACACTGGTTCTGCTCACTTGGATTCATTTGAAGTATAGCTTGAAATTATTTGAATGTTCTTAGACTTTTTTGTCTTCCATTGTTCTCTTACTGATGTTCATTATAGACTTTTCTATTTTGAAGATCATTTTCCTACAGGAAGAAAGGGGTTGCAAAAGTATGGAGATGTATAGTTTTACTTTTTCTCTTACATCTTTTTCCACCACATTTGTCCAAGTGGGTATTTTTTGTTTTCGTTCAAATACTAATTTTGTTACTGGGGAACATGCCCTGATTGAGTCCATCCCTAATCAAATGTTAACACTTCATCTCACTTGACCACTGTGCAGCAGACTTTAAGTTTCACAGATTTAATACTTATCATTTTAATCATAGTTTTTAAAAAATTGCAGATGTCTATATCTTTACAGTGTTGTAAAACTCTTACTCATAGGGGATTTTTTTAAAGTTAATTGATTCCCCAAATTAGGGAATGGTAGTTCACTATTAAGTATGATATTAACTGTCAGGTTTTGTAGATGCCTCCAGCAGGCTGAAGAAGTTAACTTCTGCTTTTAGTTTTCTGAGAGATTTGTGATGAATAGACATTTGTCATAATTTTTTTTACATCTACCATTTTGTTATGTTGTCTGTCTCTTTTATTCTTTATCCCCTTTTTTCCTCCCTTTCAATTAATTTTCTTATTTTTTATGATTCTTTTTCCTCTTCTGTTGGTTTATGTTATACCGTTAAAAATTTTTTTTAGTAGTTGCCTTACATTTCAAGTTATTCATCTTTAAATTATTACAGTCTGTCTTCACATAGAATGTTTGATCTTACCACTCTTATCCAACATCACAGTGTAGGCCCTAGTCAGTGCAATAAGGTAAAAAAAGAAAAGAAAAAGAAGGGAAAGGGAAAGACTGCAGGGGGACAAAGACTTATAAGGAAGAAATAGTTTGTCTTTAAACGTAATAGTTACTGTTTAGTTCTTTGGTGATGTGAAAAAAAGAATTATTTTGCTTATTATTAAATTTGAGGAATATATAAAGTATATAAATAGTGGGTTGTATTCATGTTTCTGTCCTTTAAAATTATTTCTACATTGGTTAACTTTTGGTATGCCATATACTAGAAATGTGTTTATATTGTTACTAACATCTGCTAACACCTTGTCTGTTGTTATTCCAACCAAAATATGTGATTTTGTGTTAATGTTTACATTCTGTTTAAGTATTCTGCCATAATGCTATCACATTTTGTTATGGTTCCTGTCAAATTTCTGTTTTCAAATTCATTCCAAGCTTATTAGATGAAACTCTGAACACTATACATTGCGTTGGTAAAACTGAAATCTATATTACTTTATTTTTATTTTTATATACTTTATATGTTATTTTTTCTCAAAATTAGATTTTAGTTTTCAATATTTCACATACTGTCATTCACAAATATTTAAAATTCTTCATGTCTTATCTGATAAATGCTGCTAATTCTTTTATGTTCACATTCTTGTGTTCCGTTTGCAATAAAAACAAAGTACATACTATTTCAGTAACATTAGATATAACAAATAATTGTTATAGCCTTTGTTTGAAAAAATTATTTTTGTTGACATATAGTTGTTTTATATCCTTCTATTTGATAATATAGAATTTACCCCCTTAGGTGTAGTCAGTCACCTAGCCCTCCCACTCTAGATGTCTCAGATCTATGGTCAGCTTTCAATAGTTGGTTTTAATGTTTGTTTGACCCTTTGTTTGGTTTCTCTGTAGTCCACATTTTAAGTGGCACCATCCAGCATTTCTCTTTCTCCTTCTAACTTATTTCTCTTAGCATAACCTCTTTTAGTTCTGACATGAGTTTCTCTTTTTTGATCCCTGAGGAGTATTTCATCATATATAGATAAATAGATACATAGATACATATTAAACATCTTCTTGCTCCACTGGTATGTTTTGGGACATTTAGGTTGTTTCCACATCTTAGCTGTTATAAACAATGCTGCAGTAAACACAGGAGTGCGGGTTTCTTTTTGAATTAGTGTTTTTGTGTTCTTTGGATAGATTCCTAGGAATAGAGTTGCTGGATCATATAGCAGAGCCATTTTTCATCTTTTGAGGAATCTCCACCCTTTCTGTAGAGACAGGACCAGTTGCATTCCCACGTGCCTTTTTTCCATACCTTCACCAGCACTTGTCATTTCTGTTTTTTTTGATATGAGCCATTCTCATCTACGGCCATACCACCCTGACCGCGCCCAATCTCGTCTGATATGAGCCATTCTCATAGGTGTGAGACAGTATTTTCTTGCTATTCTGATTTGCATTTTCCTGTCAATAAGTGATGAATATTTTTTCATGTGTCTGTTGACCGTCTGTATGTCTTCCTTGGAGAAGTGCCTATTAGCTCTTCTGTACTTTTTTCGGGTTTTTTTGTTTGTTTGTTTTTGAGACTAGGTCTCACTATTTTTGTCTGTGGAACTGCAGGCTCATGTTGCCTGGGGTACCACAGACTCAAGCAATACCCAGCCTCAGCTTCCCAGTTAGCTGGAATTACAGGTGTGCACCACCACGCCCAGCTGTATTTTTTTGGAACTAGGTCTTGCTACTTGCGGGACTCAAACTGTGATCCCTGGCCCCATCCATGGCTTCCTAAACTGCCACTTACAGGCATGTGCCACCATGCCCAGCCTTCTGTCCATTTTTTGATTGGGTTATTGGTTTTTATTGAGTTGTATTAGATTTTTGTAGATCTTTCATATCAGTTCCTTTCAGCTTGGTTTTGTGCAAGTATTTTCTCCATTCAGTTGGATGTCTTTGTTTTAGTTTTGTTCTCTTTTGTTGTACAGAAAATTTTTAATGTGATGTAGTCCCAATTGTTTATGCAGTGTTTACTTGTAGTTGGGGATGAATCTATAAAGCTATCTCTGAAGTTTATGTCATGAACTGTTTGCCTACTTTTCTTGGTATCAGGTCATACATTCAAGTCTTTTAATCATTTTGATTTGACTTGTGTGTAAGGTATGGTATTATAGTTTCATTCTTTTGCGTGTGGCCATCCAGTTTTCCCAGAACCATTTATTGAGGAGGCTTTCTTTATTCCAGTGTATGTTCTTCACTCTTTGTTGTAAATTAGCTGTCCATATATGTGTGGGTTTGTTTCTGAGTTCTCAATACTATGCCACTGGTCTGTGTGCCTGTTTACCCTCCCTCCCCAACCCAAACCCACCCCCAGTTTCATACTGTTTTATTATGCTTCTGTAGTATATTTTGAAGCCTGGCAGTGTAATACCAACATTTTCCCTCTCTCTTTTCAAGAGAGCTTTGACTTTGGGGCCTTTTGTATTTCTATATGAACTTCAGTAATGTTCATACCATTTCTTTTAAGAATGCAATTCAAATTTTATTCAATTTTATTGAACTGTTTGGGGTAGGATGGCCATTTTTATCAGAATTTTATGTAATATTTTTCAAAAGTTTCCATCTATGTGGTCTTTGAACTGTTACCTGTCACTACTAAGTCAGTTTAATTTTTGATAAGTGATTGGGTATTTTTGTGATAACTAGAAATAATCAGTCTAGTGATTAAAATTTCCTTCTAAGAAATCTTTTCCCTTGTTTATGTAGTATCAGAGATGCAGAGTCTGGGACAAGTTACACGAAGAGCATATCAATGCAGGACGAACAGTTCAGGTAAGGCTATTATATGGTTTTCAGTAAATCAATGTGAAAATTTTGCTAAGTACCCTAATAGCTATTTTCCTAAGAATATATTTTTAGCAAAAATTAACGAATCAAATGTCATGCACATCTGAGCTCTTAGCAATTCTGGCCTCAAGTGCCAGCCATGGGAGTGAGACATCAGATGGTTGCGACCTCAGCTGATATCCGACTCAATCATATGAGACAGTAAATGAAAACTACTCAACTGAGGGCTTCCTAAATTTTTGATGTAGGCTCTTAAGTTTTAGAGGAATTTGTTAGATAGCCTTCACTTATTTTGTTCATCTATTTCATTAATCTATTAAGTACTTTGCTATGTATATATTTGCACATGTGTGGACATGTGTAAAATGTTTAGGGTAGTGTTAATGTTATGTTTTCTGACTTTTGGTGGTATATACATATAGATATATAGTTAATTTTCATAGATAAGTCTTGTGACTTATCTTCAAACTTATTTCTAATATTTGGTCTAAATCTCTCAACTGCCTACCTTTTATAATAATATATTTCTTTTCGTAATGTCACCCATTTTCTCTATTTCTTGTTTTGATTCCTTGACTTTTTTCAATCTTGCTCACTGATTATTAGAGAAAAATAGTTGGTTATAAACAAATTTGTTCAAATTTATCTTTGGAAAAAAAAGACCTTAATAGACAACAGCTATCTCTGCAAAAGAATTCACAATGCTATTTTATACATCTGTTACTTATTTTTATAAGTAAAATCTCATTCTACTGTGTTTCAGTTGTAAGGATTGTTGATCATGTGTAAAAAAGTTCATACACAGCTCATGTGGTAGATATTCATTAAAAGAGGAATTGGTAATGAGCTTGATTTGATACTTCCACTTTTTAAATGGTCAGGCTAAAAATTTTTGACACTCCATTAGTTTAATTTAAAACACATTGTAATTAATTGCATCACTTTCCCCATGTCAGCCGATTTGTCATACAGAAGTAGACAATATATACTTATAAAAGCTCAGTCTTCCTACCTCCTCCCCAAATACTTAAAATATACTAAGATAGTAAGCTATATAATATGGTAACTTTCTATTAAGTTGCCTAATAGAAAGTTCTGAAAAATATGTCATAATTTGCTTTGAAGGAATTTACCTAGCTATACATTCATGAATACTATTAAATTATATTTAAAACTTGAATAAAAAGCTAATACAAGTCAGTGTATTATCAATAGTCAAATATACAATAGAGAGTAATAAACAATATAATGCCTAATATCTGGCATTACCCTCATTTTTCAGGTAAAAGAAGTCTGAAGAAAGAGAAACTTGGTGTTTGAGTTACTGCAAGACCTTAATTATTATTACTGCATGAATCCATTTTATGTAGCATAGTGTCGATACTCTTATCTGGCACTTAGTGAGACTCCCTTAAGAGAAAGAATTACACTGTTGTATTTTAATGTTTTGTTTTTAATCTGGAAATATTTTTAATTAACTCAGGTGGTGGAATGAGTTCTGCATTTAATATCTATAGAGTTGATTCTTATTAGATGTATGTTGAATAAGTAAACAGAGACCTTTTTCTCTTTATTTGTTCTCCTTTTACATTTTTTAAGTTAGTACCAGATAATACAAGTGAAAAATAATTCAGATTTACTTTAATAGTTTGAGCCTGGAGCCCATAGTAATAAATTATATGATGTCTAGAATATATTTACTCTAAGTTGTTTAAATGTTTACCAGTGGACTCATGCTCTGTGTTTGTAAAGAAGTCAGATTATTATGATACCAAATGTTTTCTGCTGTACACAATTTACTCTCAAAATTACGTTATAAAACACATTAGAAATCCTTAAATCAATATTTAACAAAAGCAAATATATGCATAGCCACTCTTCTTATAATCATTAAATACATAATTATCTATTTTTCAGAATTTCCATTAGCTCAGAATAATTACTTTTTACAATTACCAGTATAGATAATTATTATGTTTAAACATCTTTCATCTTTGCAAAGAAATTCAGGATATTTCTGTAGGAAGGGGGAAAACCATAAGTAGTTATTAAAGTTAGTTACTAAACTAAAGAGAGATATTACTTAATCTTACTGAAAGTTTGGCCATAGTTTGCAGTTAACTCTTTACATAAGCAAAGCTTATTACTGTGCTTAGTAATATATGCTTTCTTCTTTAATATGCTTTCTTCTTTTAAGACTTAATATTGATTATAGACCCATTTATGTGATTTGTTTATATTTCTATATATTTTCCAAACTTAGCATAGAATCTACCCTTCCGATATGATTATTAGAAGAGTTGAAGCATTTGAACATTTATTGCTTTAGATACTATTCTAGACAAGGGGACATAGTTGTGACCAAGACAGAAGGAAATTCTTGTTCTCATCAACTTATATTCTGAAAGTGGTGAGTGGAAAGAGATAACTTTATAAGATAAACAAACTATAATATTTATATGGGTATAAGTGTTGTGAAGTAAAAGTAGAGCAGGTTAAAGGGAACAGAGAATCAAGGTGATGTTCTTTTACATAGCTGGTTGTGGAAGGTTTCTGATGACATTTAAACAGAAGCTTAAAGTAAAGGCATAAGCCATGAGAACTAGTTTTCAAGGCAGAGGGAAAACCAATACTGAAGACTGAAGTTAAGAGAATGCTTGGTATAATTAATCAGGGAGTAGTAAGGAGGTGAGTTTAGCTGTGTGAGCAAGAGAATACAGGAGATGAAGCCAGAAAGATCAGGTGGGTCTGATCATGGAAGATCATTTTCAGGATATGGTAACTTGAATTTTGCATAGAAAGTCTTTGTAAGATCAGAGCAGATGATGACTTGCGGTGGCTTTGAAAAATCACCTCACCTTCAGAGGTCCTGTCAGTCCCTGGCTCAACTACCAGAGCAAGGATGAATTAATACTCTCAGGTAGCTAATAATAATAATTGGGTAAAGTATGGGTCTGCTTTTAGAAAAGCACTGATAGACACATTTGTGGGTGATTTTGGGTTGAATGTCAGGGGTTTAATGTGTTAAGTTTTTTACTTATTATTTTTGTAGTCCTGTTAAATGATTCTGAAATCACAAACTTGAAAGAAAAGTAAAGAACCTGAATCAGTGTTAAGGAATCAAGCTTCATGTTGAAGAACCTTTTAAAAAAGTGTACATGCATATACAAAAATGTATAAAATGATAAAGATAATGTATTACATATTTATCTACCAGTTTTCTCAAATTTTAATATTTTGCCACAAATTCTTTTTTGAAGAAAAGTCAAAAATACCACTGATGTTCCTTCTGTACCTTTCTTTTATTCCATTTACCTTGCTCCTATCTTTATTTGATTTATCATTTCTAGGCATGTAACAATAAGTAACAGATGAGATTGTTTTTGCGTTTTTTGTTTTCCAAACATCCTGTCATGAAATTAAAATACAATAAAGTGCACAATTTAAGTTTTGATATATGTATGGGCCATAAAAACATCACTGCCATTAAATAATGATTATATCTGTCACCCCTTTCCTAATACCGCTTAGTAACTCTTTCTCACTTCTCTCACTTATCTCTGTACTCCTTTCTTTCCACATCCCCAACCCAGTTCCCAGTTGCTTTCAGTGACCCTATATTAGTTTGAATTTCTTAGACTTTTATATAACTAGAATCTACAATATATACTTTTTGTCTGGCTTCTTTTACTCTGCATAAATTCACAACACAGATTCTTCCATGTTGTAATATTTATCAATGTTTCATTCTTTTTTTTATTATTGAATAGCACTCTATTGTCTGGATATACCATAGTTTATCCATTTATCTGTTGATGGACATTTGGATTATTTCCAGTTTTTGACTATTGCAAATAAAACTACTATAAAAATTTGAGTACAAGTCCTGTAAGGAATAAATAATTCTCTTGTATAAATATTTAGGCATAGAATGGCTATATCATCTGGTTATTATACTTTACCTTTTGAAACTGCTAAACTACTTTCTAAAACAGTCATGTCATTTTATATTCCCATCAGTTCTGCTATAACCTTGCCAATATGTCATTTATTTTAGCCATCTTCAGAGGTCTGTCATCTCATGATTTTAGTTTTCATTTGCCTGATTGAAGTGTTTGTTTTATTTTGAACTGTGTATTTTTCAGTTCATTTTACTTCCTTTTCTTGCTACCTGTAAGGTTTTTTTTTTAGTGATTGTTTTAAAGTTTATCGTATACATTTTATTATAGTTTACCTTCAAGAGATACACTGCTAACTCATGTTTAAGAAACTTAAATCTTCTATTCCTCTTCTCCCAGTCTTTCTGCTATTGTTGTAATATCTTTAACTTCTACATGTTATGTATTAAATAGTATTGGAATTGTCATCTTTTTAAAGCCATTTAAATATTAAGAGAAAATATATATTTACCAGGATCATTTGCATTTCTAGTTTTGCTTAATGCACTTATGTAAACCTTTATTTCCATCTGGTGTCATTTTTCACTTGCCTGAAAGACTTCCGTTAATATTCCTTAGAGTTCAGTTCAGCTGGTGATGAATTCTTTCAGTTTTTGCCTTTATTTGGCCTTTGTTTTTTAAAGGAATTTTGCCATTTGTAGAACTTTTTTCTTGTTCTTTAAAGGTATTGTTCAGTTGTCTTTTTTACTTGAGCTGTTTCAAGTGAGAAATTGACTTCAGTCTTGCCTGTAAACTTCCATGTATAATATGTCTTCTCTGGTTGTTTTTTATGTCATTTTCCCTTTGTTGTTGGCTTTGGGCACTTTGATTACAAGGAACCTTGGTAGACTTAGCTCCATGTTTCTCGTGCTATGAATTTGTTGAGTATCTCTCAGTTTCTAGTTTGATCAAATTTTTATATGCTTTGGCCATTATTCAAATATTTTACAGTTTCTTCCCCTCTCCTGCAGGGACTCCAATTACATATATATTACTCTTCTTGCGGTTATCTCACAACTCAATGAAACTCTTCTAATTTTTGGATGATTTTTCTCTTGTGTTTCATGTGGTAAGTTTCTGTAACTATGGCTTTATGTTCTTTTATCTTAGCAACAATGTCTAATATCTTTTAATACATTTAGTTTATTTTTTCCATCACTAGGATTTTGATTCGTGTCTTTTTTAATGTGTCTTCCACATTCCTTTTTAAGCATATGGAATGCAACCATTCCTTTTGCGCATATGGAAGGCAACTATAATTGTTTTGATATCCTATTAATTCTAATATCTGTCAACTCTGGATCAGTTATAATTGATTAGTCTTGTCATTTCGGATTATGTTTTGCTGTGTTCTTTGTAGATCTAGTAATCTTTGATTGGTAGCCTTTACCTGCCGAGGTGGTGGATGTTTTATGTTCCTACAAGTCTTTTTGAAATTTGTTCTGGAAAGAATTCAGCTACTCAGTTACAACTTGATCCTTTTATTGTCTTTCTTTTATGACTTATTAGACTTGACTGAAGTTTAGTCCACTTAAAGTCTAGGACTAATTGTTTCCCCATTACTGAGGCACAACCTCTCTGAACCCTGTGAATTATTTTTTCTGTTCTAACTGGTAGGAACAGATACTTTCCAGCTTTGAATGCATGGTAGGCCTTTATTCCTACTAAGGTTTTTGGATGCTTTGTTCTCCAGTCTTGGATAGTTTCCTCACATACTTGTTCTGATTACTTCTTTGCTCAATACTCTGGGTTACCCCTCTGCACATCTCCAGGGTTCTCTGTCTACGCAGTGCTTACTCTCTAATACTCCACCAAGTGCTGTTTTTACATTTAACACTGTTAACTCTGTTTTTAAACTTTTAAACTGTAAGTGGAATAGACTTAACGTTGTCTTCTCAGGGGTAAGAAAACAGGAAAATTAAGGAGTTCAGATCATATCCTGAAATTAAAATGTAAAACTTGGAAATTGTTGCTGCTTTTACAGTTCACTGAAGAACATTCACTTGACTTAATGAAATCTGATCAGCCTGGTCTCCACTGCAGCGATAATGCAGAACTCATTGAGAACACAGATTTCTGTGAATCATATTTGAGATTCTTTTTCAGTCAACTTCAGGCTACATTTGGAAATATACTCCTATACAAATACCATAGGTAACATAAATTAAAAAATTAAATCTTCCATGGAACTTACAATGAAATGTGAGTTTCATGATTTTTTTACGTAGGTTTTACTGTAGAATACTTGAGGTATCTACTTTTTACATATTTTTTTCTTAAGAATGACAGCTTTAAATGGAGAAGCAATAGAAAATAGAGTGAGGAAGAAAGAAGTGAGGCGAGACCGAAGTTAGGAGGAAAGATTAGGGAGAAGCAAGACCAGTGATAGACTGGAAGAAAAGATAGAACAGTAGTTTCCAAAAATGAAATACTAAAAAAGGTAAATTGTTTTAGGTTATTATGAGCTTCAGAGGAATTTAAACTTAAATTTTTCCTTGAAATATCATTCATGAGCTGATAAATGGGTGTTTAAGATCCTGATTATTTACTCTGACAGATACAGGGAGATTAAATCTAAAGCACCTTCAGTTGTAAGATTTCACCATGAAGTTTTGCCTTTATCAAAGAAAAAGTGCTCTCAATAAAGTAACACAGTGCCTTTAAAGGAAAACTATATCTTTTCAGATGTTTAAATTCCAGAGTTGTTAAAATGTAGAAAATTATCTTGTCCTAAAATTGATAAAATATTTAGAAAGCTTCTACCCTTTTTATCCCCACCTGTTTTTTCCCAATCTTTTCTTTTTATTTATTATTTATTATTTATTTTAGTGTCTTCTATTTTTGCATTACTAATTTTCAGTGACAACGTAAATCTTACCTCCTTCATGAAGACTGTCTAGGTACTTACAAAATATTTCAGATTTCCTTTGAGCATGTTTCTTACATCCCTTTTAATTTTGAGTATTTTTTCCTTAATAGAGAATCAAAAATAAAATAGGAGTTAAGTAAATTCTACTTTTTCTGCATCATCTGTTAACATTATACCATCTGCCCTAAGCAGTAGGCCCAAGCCTTCCTTCTTGCTCTTCTTGCTCTACATGTATTTTTTAAATCCTTTTTATTGTTCTTAACATTTTTCACCAGCCTCCGCTCATTCTGGGCTCTTTCTTTACTTACATGCTTCTCCTCATTTCACACTTTCACACTACTCTTTCATATTCGTTGTTCACATGCCTTTTTATTCTCCCCCCACCCCCCCCTTTTTTTTTTTAAGAAATCTGAAAATTCTGAGTTTATCATAGCACTTCTTACACAACTATATTGGATTCTTAAGATGCTACTTTCTTTTCTTATTAGATTTATAGTTGTTTTTATAGTATCAGAATTTCACTTTTTAGAAACTCTTAAAAATGATCGTGTCACAATGTAATTTCTGCTATAGCATCAGACAGCTATTTTCTCTAAATTTGATTCATTTCCCTAATGTGCCACTATTTCTAGTATTCTTTTTTCTGATTATTATGAACTCCAAAATACCATAGTTGCTTTTTCTTATGACTTTGATTTCCACTTCACTGTTATGCCTGTATTTCTGAATTAATTACAAAAAGATTTTTTTCATCATTTCTTCCATCTAATGACATATGAAAGTGTTCATATGCTAGTGACTTATTATGCATTCCGCAGAAGAATTTATTTACCTATTTTTGGTTGGAGATCGTGGTTTTTGCCACATTGTGGAATATATTAAGAAAGCATTCATTCACATAACATGTATTGACTCAAACTGTATCAGGGATTAAACATGGCCTTTAGTATACAATAGTGCTGAGATTATCCATAGTCTTGTAAACTTTGCAACTTAGTGAAATGAATAAATAGGCTTTATCCACCAAAGTGGTATCCAATATAATGCTAGTGAGTTTTACTCCTCCCCAAATTCTTTCAAACATCTCTAGGCTAATTGTCCTGAGGCTAATTTTCCACTCAAGTTAATATTTTTTTATAAAGATGCTATTTAAAAGTTTTGTTTGGTACAATAATGACATTATAAGATAAATAAAACATAGTATACACCTAAACAAATTATGCTGTAAGCATTCATGTAACAGTACTCAGATCAAGAAATAGACAACTATCAGCATCCTAAAAACCCCTCATAAGTTTTTCCCTATTATAACCACTGAACCAGAAGCACATATTTTATATTCTTTGTGTATGGTTTTACCATCCAGTTCCTTTGATTATGAATAAAGAGCTGTAATTTTTAAAACACCATACTTAGCATCATTCTTCCAAATTAGTTTTCTATTTTATTGTCAAAGAATAGTTAGTGTCTGTGTTTTTCAAAGTGTAAATCACAGAAAACAGTGGAAAATTCCTCAGCTCTTTGAGGCTGGCATAATCACAAACCTGTTAGAATGACTGTAAAACTAGTAAAGATAGTGTAAACACACACACTGTTCACATCTGCTCCTATATATACACATATACATCTATATGCTTAAATTCCTTACAAAATACCAGTAAGGACCGGGCATGGTGGCACATGCCTGTAAGCAGCAACCTAGGAAGCTGCAGCAGGGACCAGAGATCATGGTTTGAGTCCTGCTCAAAGCAGCGGAATCAGAACTAGTTCCAAAAAAAAGCTGGGTATGGGTGGCGCTTACCTGTAATCCCAGCTACCTGGGATGCTGAGGCTGGGGATCGCTTGAGCCCGTGGTACCCCGGGCAATGTGAGCCTACAGTTCCAGAGGCAAAAATAGCAAGACCTAGTCTCAAAATAAATTAAAAAATAGAAATAAAAAAAACTAGTAAAATTAATCTAACATGTAATATAAAAATTACATATGCTGATGAGGAAGAACTTATCTCAGAAATATAGAGGTGACCCTATACCATGAAACCTCATAATTCATTATAGCTACACACTATAGGAAATTTATGATTTTGCTGACCAGTGATTTTAAAACACAGGAAAAATCATTTGATAAAAATTCAGTATGTTCACTGGAGAGAAGCAAAAGTAAAACTACAATCAGATAACACATAGTACAGCAGAGAACTGGGCTCTCATACTTCAGTGAATTAATACAGCCTTGTGGGGAAAATGGTAATTAATGATATAAAAATGTACAGTATCCTTTGAGTACTCTCTGACTTTTGGGAATCATTCCTACAAAAAATATTAATATATAGTATAATACTAATTTATATTATCAAGGACATATATTTTATAATTTGTAATAACCAAGAACTGGAAACATAAATGACTGTTGATCATTAGAGGAGTGATTGAATAAATACCATGGAATATGATATAACCATTGACCAAAGGGATATCCATGATTACTTTAAGTTGGTGTACGGAATGAAATTATAGATTATTGTACATAATGCAACATTTTTGTAAAAGAAACACTATATTATTTGGGTGCTCAATGAGAAATATGTCGAAGGATTGGGTTAAGAGAGGTAGTGGGGTTAATAAAGTGGAAAAATAAAATGTTCTTGATATATTGCTGTATTGTTTGATTATTATGAAGAGCATTACTTCATCATAATTGAGTGAAGGGGAAAATGCTAAATAAATTCAAAGTAGAACATGTCAAAAAAAAAAGCTAGATTTGATCAGAGATGTAAAAAGTAGAAAAAATATTATGCATGCTTTCTATTAGAGAAAATTCTGTAATCATTTTCATTTGCAACCATAATAAAGATATTTTATCGTAAGAGATGGTAGCGTTAATGATTTTTTTTCTTTCGTAGCAACTCCGCTCCAATATTCGAGAAATGGAGCAGCTTTGTTTGAAAGTCCGAAAGGATGACCTAGGACTTCTGAAGAGAATGATAGATCCTGTTAAGGCAGAAGCATCAGCAGCAACAGCAGAATTTCTCCAACTCCATTTGGAATCTGTAGAAGAACTTAAGAAACGATTTAATGATGATCAGACATTGTTACAGCCTTCTTTGACCAGATCCATGACTGTTGGTGGTAATGTACTATTTTACTCTTCATGAACTGTTTTACTTTTGACCATGGTAATTAAAGCTAAGCTCCTTGTATAGATAATGCAGATGACATAAATCTCAAGGGATCACTTCCAGGATGATGAATTCTTGGACCCTGTTATGCCTGATAATACTTAGTGTAGAAATTTTGCAGGATAACAGTTTTGTGACCATGCTGTATAGAGTGGAGGTTTCATGTGCCTTTTGTGTCTATACTGAAAATGAATTTTAAGACATTTTTTAAGGAGAATGTCATCCTTGTCTGCAGAGTATTTCTCCCTTATCCCCAATGGTACAGACTTAGTTCTTCCTTGGACATTCTGTTTTTCACCAGGGAGGTTAGATCTAGCTCCATGCTCCATTTTTTATATTTAGAGGACACCATTAAAAAGAAATGCATTGGGGGGAGGGAGGGGGCTCATGCCATTATCTTTTATTTGGTGACAGCCCAAGAAACTGTGAATTTGCCTTTATGTTTTTCCTAAGATGTAATTGATAATTGTTGACTATATTGTAGTAACAACTTTATAAGAAACTTTGAAAAATGACTGGTTTAATACATAGTAGTACTTCAAAGCAATTGATTTTTATTTTTAAACCTTAGGGGTGTTGTATGGCAAAACTGATGAGGTTTCCTTCTCTACTTGCGTTGTTTACTAGGAAGCTTACATCTAAATTTAACTACCAGAAATTAAAATTTTAAATTACTGTTGCTTTGTTTTTCCTTTTGGTTTTAAAATTTGATTTATGCCATTTACTTTTTTTTTGGTTCTGCTTTAGTATCCTATAATGATCCTTGGTAGACCATGAAAACTTTATTTTACCCGCTCTTCCTCCCAAGTTCAGAGATCTTAGATACTATTTTATTTTTGTGTGCAAATTGAGGGTATTTTCAGTATAATCTTCTGTGACCCATTTGCCAAAATTTATTGTTAGACCTCTAGTCATTGACTGAGACATTGTATATAGAAATCTCTTCCTTACCTGTCCACTTAACCCTTTTTTTTTTTTAATAGCAAGGTATGAGGGTGCTTACATTCTGTCCTGTAGTATTTCTGCAGTAATTTTTCCCCCACCACCATCCTTGGTATACTCTTGTCCTTTTCCTTATCCTCACTCTTTTAACCCCAGAGTCCTCACGATGTTTACTGATACCCAGTTTTTGAAAATATATATGACCTTTATTATTTTGAGTTCCTTCACTCTACTCATCTTGGTTAGCGTTTTTATCATAAATCAGTGCTTTGTTTTATCAAAAGCTTTTTCTGCATCTGTTGATATTAGCCTTTGATTTTTATCTTTTGTTGATATTAATTGATTAATACATATTAAACCATCCTTGAATCCCTGTGATGAGTCCCACTAGAACATGGTGTATAATCCTTGTGATATACTTGAATTTTGTTAGTATGTTTTTTTAATTTTGTTAGTATTTTGTAGAAAATATTTGCTTTGATGTTAATTGGGGATATTGGTCTATGTTTTCCTTGTGCTATCTTTTTCTGGTTTTAGTACTAAGTTGGCATCATAACATGTATTAGGAAGTATCCTTTTTTCTTGTTTTTACAAACAACTTCAGATGAGCATTAGTTCTTTAAAATTTGATAAGATGCATTTGTAAAGCCATCTGGCCTTGGGCTTTTATTATTTGGAAAACTTATTACAGTTTTAATCTTACTTTTATTCAGTTCAGCTGTTTATTCCTGAGTTAGTGTTGGTAGATTATCTTGATCTTGAAAGTTACCCATTTTTCCATGGTTATTGGCATGTAGTTGCTCTTAGTAATCTCGTATAATCTTTCATGTTTCTGTGTACTGTACTGACTACTCTTTCATTTATGATTTTATTTGCTGCAAAATGTATTTTAGATAAATTGCATCATTTTTGATCATCTCCAGGTATTTTTAAATTTCTGTTTTGATTTTCTCTTTAATCCAATTGCTATTAAGCAGTCTGTTTAATCTCCATATAGTCATTTTTTCCTTGTTGATTTCTGGTTTTATGGTAGTATGGTCAGAGAGGGTACGAGGTATAATTTCAATCTTTGTGGTTTTATTAAAAATTGAATTTATTCCCTTGATTTTCAAGATTTTTGTTATTTAAGATGTTCCATGTACACTTAAAAAATGTGTGTGCAGTAGTTTTGGGGTGAAATAGAACATTTCATGTCACTTATCTATTCATTAGATCTACTTAGTACAGTTCCTCACTTAATGCTATTATTTCCTTACACTTTATACTTGTTAATTATTATAAGTGAGCTGTGTTGCTGTATATTATGTTATCAAGATCTTTAATTCCGTTATTGTCTTACGCATCTTGGTGCTCCATCATTGGGTACATTTATAGTCATAAGTGTTACTTCTCTTTATTGTATTAGACCTTTAATCATTATGTAGTGTCCTATATCTAGCATCCATTTTATCAGATGTTAAGTATAGCTGTTCGTGATTGATTGCTATTTGCTTGAATGTCTGTCTTCTAACTTTTAAGTCTTTGCTTATCCTTGTTGGTAAGATGTTTCTTGCAAACAGCTGAAGGTTGGATTGTTTTTGAAATCCATCCAGTTACTCTACATGTGAGTTCCACTGGCTAGTTCAGTAGATTAAAGATGATTGAGATATAATTGCTTACTGTCATTTTGTTGTTTTGTCTTGTCTTTTTTTTTTTTGGAGGGGGTATTCTTCTGTCTTATTTAGGTTCTATTTCTGTTGTTTTATATGTTAGTTTTATTATTTTTTGAGTGTCAGTATATATGGGCTCTTTGTGTGACCCATTAAATAGTCTGGTCTCAACCTTCTGCCTGGTTCTAGCTGACCACATTGTTACTTTCCTCCTCTTCCTCCTTGTTAAGTAACTTAGGCTTCTGTTGCCTTGTTCTGTTGCTTTTTAATAACCCCTTTAAAATTTGTATCAGTTCGGTGTTGGGTATGTGTAGGTGGTTAGCTTGGCATCATTACCACCATCTTTCTGGGCTCCCATCTTGTTAGCATTTCATAAATCTTTCTGTGTTACATTCAATCTTTATGAAAAAGGTTATAACCACAAATTATAATAGAAATTGAGTTCTTGCCCAGTTTTTCTATTTTTCATTTATCCAGGGTTCTCCTATACTATGTCTATCTCCAAAACCAGGTGTTTTTAACTTATATTTTCAATGCTAATGGTCTAGTCATTTACAGGGATTTTTTTTTTTAAATAATGGCAAAAACATCTGCCGCCTTAGTGAAATAGGCACAGTATCAGTAGCATAACCAACAAATAATGGAGAAAACATTTTGGCCACCATCCAGAGCTTCTGGGTAATCTTGATTTTATTGTATCCATAACACATTGCACATTGTACATGATGAGTGACAAATAGTGAACCTTTAATGTTTTAAAATTTTGAATGAATGCATCTTTTCAAATTCTACTTAGTAATTTCAAATGTGCTGTAACCACATCACTGTGTAACTAGTGCCTATTAAATATTTTGAGAAGGAAATTCTAATACACAATAGTTTAGAACTATTTTGTTCATAGTTATCACCATATTGATAAGGTTGAATTCTATTCTTGTCATTTGGTTCAGACTGATACTTTATGTGGCTGTATGGAGAAACTAGACTTCTTGTTTATAGTTCTGTGTGATTAAGGCGCCATCCTATCAACCCAGACATTGTGACATTTATCATGGCAATATTAACAGTGAAGACTAGCTAGATTTTCTGGAGTGTCTAGCATCACTCTTTTGCTGTTTAATTCTGAATTGCCCGTTATCAGTATACTCTAGCAAACAAAAAATTTGTGTTCTGAGAGATTTATTACATATGGTGATACCCAGCACTTTTTAATGTTGTGTTGCCTTTTCACCAGCAGAACAGTTTGGGCTCATCTAACTGGGTTTTATGTATCTCCAGAGGAGTTGGGGGATTATTAGAAGAAGGCACTTAACCATTTTGCTGTCAGTTTTCTGTGTAAGAAACAAAGAAAAAAGTGTCAGGAAAATTTGAGGAAGCAAAAGGAAATTTAAAAAATTGGGCCAGAGCCAGGGGCTAAGGGAGAAGAAATAACAGGTGAACTTAGTTTTACAACTCTATTGAGTCTCATACTTCTCAATTCCTGTAATACCAAATTGGCCAAAAACTTAATCAGTTGACACAGGGAGAAGACTACAAGATCACATCTCTAAAACTGGTGCTGATTTCATTAAAAGTTATTTATAAAACCACATTCCTAAGTTACCCCTAAAACAGTGAGTATAATTTCATATTCCAAGTGATCTGATGGTTAGATTGTGCTTTGACTTTGAATTGGTTGCCAACAAAACAGTTAAAAATCAAGTGCCTAAGTATTTTACCAAATGAGAGCATTTCCTCAAGGGTAACTTAATTCCCAAAATATCATTAACAAAGAGAAGGTGGGAAAGAAGAATAAAAGCAAGATAACTAATTTACAAAATATTTTAATGGTGGGATAGGAATGGGGCTTGCTCCACCTATATTCTCCTAAACTATAGGCTTCTCTGTCATTTTTTTCTTTCAAATCCTGTGCTTTCTGGTTTCCCTTATTTTTTGCTTAAGGAACTCATTATAGTAGCGACAGTCTATACAGAAAAATGTATTTGCATAGAAATGCCTTAAAATACTTTTTCCTTTAAAAATTCGATCTGATTCTAAATAAATTGATTGGAAACATCAGCAGAGATCCAGACGCAGTATTGCCATATTTCTATGAGTGAGATCAAAATAGAAAAACAGTTTTTCATTTACAGATAGAAATAACAAGTGGAAGAGGACGTTTTATGTTCTCTGGAGAATGAAAGAAGCTTATTAAACTTAAGGGGAAGCTGTGATGATTTTGCTGTTTCTTTTGTCCAGATTCTAAGAGTTCCTAAAGTAAATCTTCTCTGCCAATCTTGTTTGATCTGAGAAACTCCCTTCTGTCTCACCTGTGTGTCTAGTTTCATTTTTAGCATATTGCTTCCCACCAAGAGAAATGATGAGCCTACAAATTTGATTTGTATTTAGAAAGGTGTATAAAGTTATAGAGTGAGTCAGGGCTTCTCTCCATCTTTGTCTTTCATACTCCCCATCCAGCACACACATACACTTTGCTGTTGCAATAGGCATACACCTTATTACATTTTAAACAAATATTCACAGAAGAAAAGAGAATCCAATATTGAAACTGTTGGGAATTTCAGACCAGAATATTAAGTTTGATGAAATATTAGATTATATCACAAGTATATACATGTACTGAACAGTTTGTGAAACGTGTAGATGCTTTTGTATATTCTTCTGAAAATATACTTTATTTTGCCTTTAATTTTCATAAAATTCCTCTTTTGCAGCAAAAGTAAGCCTGCTTAAAAGTCATTTCATTTTGACTAGGCTATTTGCATATGGATAGACATATCTGAATATATGTCATATAAAACAATGACAATTTTGACTATTATGGACAACATAAGCTTTCTTCAGCCTTGTTTCCTGCATCTCTTATCTGTTTCAGTGTTTTGCCTCCTGTCTGTCGCGGTTTATGAAAGCTTAGAATCAACTGATGATACAAGCTGGAATACTGATTTATGAAAGTTGTAGAAATTAAAGGGTTTCCTTTCTTAATTATTAGTCATGCCTTGAATTGAAGAGTGATGTTCAGAGTTGTAAGTTTACAGCAGGATTTTCCATGGAAGAGAATAGATTTCTTTGTCCTAATTCTCCATTTGAACTAAGATGCATACGCAGTTTGGTTTCAAATGAGATGTGAATGACTTAAAACATTTTTTTTTTTAACCAAGGGAAATCTTTTATGTTTGCTTAAAATGTCAAACATTTCCCATTCCTTCATTTTTTCACATCAAGAATTTATGTATGGGAGTTTCTTTCTTATATACCCTGACATACTTCATTCAGATCCTCTGTAATTGTACAATGGTTATGATATAAAAATCTTCAGGTGGATGTAGTGGTAATAGTTCTGCTTCTCTTTATGAGAACAGCAAGTTATCATTATGTATCATCATATTAAAGATGCTGGGATTCTTTTCTGCAATCAGAATATTAAGTGTGAGTAATTTCTTAGATTAGAACTCATTTATTTTGGATGAAGCATGAACCAAAGTCCTTATGTGATAACTTAGCATAGGGTAAATGATGCTTCCAAGCATTTATAAATTTGATTTGTATTTAGAAAGGTATGTAAAGTCATACAGAGTGAGTCAGAGAGAGCTTTTAAAATGTTGAAACTTGCCAAAATTTTTTATTATGAAATTTTATCTGGTGTTTAAGATAAAGGAATGTTTTCAGATAAATTAAGATTCAAATTTAAGAGATACTGTTAGTTCTGGTAAGCCTACAAGCCACTTGTTAGTCAACTGACTATGCCCTTAAACAATTCAAACAGGTTTTTCCTTGATGGGTAAAACATCATAAAATTTGAACTTGTTAGAGTAGTAGTGCAGTTTTATAAATCACTGTTCAGTTGTAGGCTGGGATGAAGGAAAATTGAGACAAGATGAATTTAAGGTTATAATTACTTATTCTTAGGAGTAAATCAGGTATCAAGTCTCACTCTGTCATTTCCTTACTTAAAACCCCTCAGCTATCCCACTGTCTGCCAGATAAAGTCCAAAGTCTTTAAAGTCTTTAACTGGCCTATAAGGTTCTACTAGTCCTCTATAACTTCTTATGCTTGTATCTATGGCTTTCACTTTATGCTGTGGCAAGGCCAAATGCTGATTTTATGTTAAACTGTATTGTTTCTTTTCTGAGGGCATTTTTTATAATGGTCTCTCTACCTGAAATTTATATTCCTATCTTCTTTGCGTAGTTAAGATCATTTCTCCTTGGAAGCTGTCCTCTAAAGTGCACTCTACACCAAGCAGATTAGTTGCCACCTCCCGCTTGGAATGGCCACAAAATACCCTAGGTGTCCACACCTACTTACCAGTGTGCCTTCATATTATATTAAGGTTGTCTCTTTAACATTTATGCATTAGTAATACAAATAGCAATAGTAGTAATTTCACTTCATGTGTAAGCCAGGCTCAGTGCAAAGTACATATCACCTTATTTACAAATGAGGAAAAATAAGTCAAATAAATCCATAGACAAGCCAAAGAGCCACTTAAATATAGCCAAGCCAGGATTGTAACGCTGGTCTTTCTGAATAGGCCTATCCTCCTAATCACTAAGCAGTGTTAGTGTTGACCTCCAGGTACTCTTTTTATGGTATGCCATCATGTCCCCAGCACCTTGTGCACTGATTGGCATGCAGTAGGCATTTAGGATTGTCAGTTTAATGAATTGATTGATAAAGTCTGTAACAAGAAAATAAATACTTGAAGGTAAAGTTTGAAATAATGACTTTGTCATGAAGGTAGTGTTTAATGAGGAAGGCCCTTTTGTGTTACAGATTTTTTCAAATTTAAAAGACAGAAACAGTAGAGAAAAGACTAGGGTGACAATAGTACAAAAAGATACATATGGCCAGAGGTGCTAGCTTTATAACAAATTGTTGCTAAATTTCATTGGTAAAAACCTATCACTTTCCTACTTTTAACAACTTATAAATCTAATATTTATGACTAAAATTGTCAAAGAAAAGACAAATGATTTAGCAACAGATTTCTACCTGTTTATACTGGACATCTCTTCATGACATTAGCCAAACAAAGTAGTTCCCGTTTGTCATTTCTTCTACATATAGCTTGCATTATTCAGAGTGAACAGATAGTATTTATAGTCATTTTTTAAAATTGACTTTGTAGAATAATTTAAAAATATCTTAACTAACCTCAGAACAATCTGCCTGGGTATGAATTTGTTTTTGTAGAATAGTCAATTTACTTGTAGTCTGAATTCAGTAAGCTTTTTACATAGCAATTGTTTTATGAAGTTGATTCACACTATTATTGACTTTCTCACAAAGCAAATAAACTCTAAACATGGGGCTGTGTTCATCCAGGAGTATTTGACACCAATGAAGCTGAAGCTGATTCTCAGAGTTTGACTCAGATATATGCATTGCCTGAAATTCCCCGAGACCAAAATGCCGCAGAATCATGGGAACACTTAGAAGCGGTATGTTAGAATCTTCTTTTCCTATTGGAAAAATAAAAGGCATAAAAGTACGTAACTCCTTTTTCTCTCTCTTTTTTTAAGGATTTAATTGAACTTAGTCAACTGGTCACTGATTTCTCTCTCCTAGTGAATGTAAGTATTTTAGACTCAAAACTATTAGATTACTAATAGGATAAGAAGCTTTATCAACCATAGGCTTTAATTAGAATTTTAATAGAAGTTATACTTTCTAAGGCTGCTGTTAAGTTATAGAAGAAAATCAGTTGTTCTCAAGTTCCAGATCATCTAAATAATAAGTGTTCATTAAGCATTTAATATACAGAGAGGACTTTTAGAAAATCCCTGGCATTTGTGATTTGTGGAGGTTGGACATAGAAATAAATGAAGCCTGCTTTTTACCTTCGGATTTACAGCAGGTAAAGGTAAGCATGGATCTAAAAACTGAGATTTCAAGATTGTTGTTCAGGGGAAAGGTATAAGAGAATTTTATCAGCTCCAAGGAGAAGCTTTTAACTACAGGAGGGGGAGTTAGATGTTGTGAGGTAGAAATATTAAGGATAACTTCAAAAAATAGATTCCATTTGCTCAAGCTTTGAAAAATGAGTAAAATGTCCATGGGTGGGAATGAGAGGGTGCATCTGACAGCAGCCAAATAAGACTTGGCATAGAGTATGTATGGACTCTCAAAAAAGACAGGTACTATGGTGTATCCCAAGCATCAGATACTTGTTTTCCACGGTATCACCAAAGCAAGGAGGGTGAAGCATTGGAGGCCATACTAATGAATTTAAACTTCACTTGTTGGTGTTAAGGAGCCAATACGGATTTTTGAGGAGGTGAGAGTAATATGATACAGTTGTGCTTCAGAATGGTCACTATTAAGAGGAGACAGGCTTTGGGGAGAGGGAGATTATAAGACAAGTAGCTCTAAATCAGCTGCAAGAGTTTAATTGAAAGCAATGCCAAACAAGTATAAAGGACAACTGAGAGCTATTTCTAAGGTATGCTTAGCAGAAAGATGGATGAATCACACATAGGAAACATGAAGGCTTTATTCTTTATAGTTGAGAAACCAGAGATCATCAAGTTAACAGATTAGGGAGCATGATGTAGATTCATAAGGCAGAATATTCTGTCTTTTCTAAATTATTTTCATTTTTCCTTCCCAGGAATTGTGAGAAGGTTGGAGAATGTATTTATGCACATGCAGGCACCAACCTGTTTCTGTTTATGCTACTATCTAGGTTTTGTTCTTGAGCAAACTATTTGGGGGTTATACGCTTGGCAAGTTCCTAAATCACAAAACCTCAGGATTGGAATGAGAAAGAATTTAAGAAGTCAATGAATCTAATCCTTCTCTTGCCCCAACTTCTCAAATAAATGGTCTTTTGCCTCTTGAACATTTGTAGTACAGGAACTCTTACAAGGAAACAAAATGCTGACCTAGAATAACTTCCCTCTGGTACCTTGGCCCTCTGGAACTATAGACTAAGCAAGTTTTGATTGTTTTGCGTATAAAACTTGTTTTTCCTCAAAAAAATTTTTAATGGAAGAAACATGTAAGTTTCAGGAGTACATCGTTGAGAATCAATGTGCATATACCACACTGAATCACTCTAACAATCGGTTCTATCCACCCTCTACACTCCACCTTTTTTCTTGTTAAGAACCCGATTCTCTAATGTGTTCATTCTCTCTAGAATTCATGATTTCTAGGCTTTTCAATACTAGCTCCTTACTCTGCTTGTTTTCTAGTTTGTTGGTTTTTCTTCAGATGTAATATCTAATATGCAGTAAATTATTTGATCATTTTCTTTTTGATGCCTCTAAGAAGTAGTAAAATGTTTGAAGTTTCTGGACTAGCTATCTGTATAGCCTACACTAGTATTTTTGCACATAAAAGGGAATGAAATAAGAATAGGAATCCCAACATAGAATCAAAATCTATTCAGTTATTATAACTCCTCATCTCTGATCTCATGCATTTATAAAATCCATATGTGTATGGTTACACAAATATATTTTTCAAAAGATATTGTACACTTTTACATGTGTTATAATGCATATGAAGTACATCTCAATAAAGTTGATTTAAATCGGTTATGTACAGAATTCTTGTCATTCAAGATAAATGCATTTCCCTTTCAATAAGAAAATTAAGGATTTATGGTCATTTAGCAGTTATATTATCTGATTGGGTTTTGGAAGCAGATTCTAACATTAAGATTCATAAAGGAAGACATTGGCTGTGGCCTTAGCTTGTCCTCTTTATAATAATCTGTGTAAAGACATGAAACAATGCTATTAGGCAAAAGCTCAAAGAAGAACCCCTAATTATTCCCAGGGTGACTGCGTTCTCATGACCACATGGCCAGGGACTCACAGAAGCTCCATTTAGGCACCAACTGACTTGGAAACGTAACTAGAATCACCACATCCTCTCATTATCATCACATGAACCTGCTGCCCTTACCATGTACTTATGGAGCACTTTCTGTGCACACAATACTGTGCTAAGTCAATGAAGAGTAAAGAATAGTATAAAACAGCCTGCAGGACAGCTGTGATAGTTGTACAGCTTTGTAAATGTGCTTAATGTCAGTAAATTGCACCCTTGAAAACTGGCTAAAGTTGTGTGTTTTATGCATGTATGTTTTTATCACACTGATAGAAGAATCTGCAATGCCATTGAAGTCCAGGTGTGAGCCAACAGATAGCAATGAGCGAGGTACCCTGGTGCATTTTTCTTCAATTTTCTAAAGTGCACTCTTCCTATAACTATAGAACCAGCTTTATTTCTAGCCTAGGGGAACTTAACTCTGAACTAGTTTTGCAACTAGTCTTTGCTACTAGTCCCATTTTGTCTCTATCTTTGGCTTTATCCCTAGGTTTTTATAATCCAGTTTTACTCTAGATACATAAATATTGAGCTGAGCTGTAATGTTTTATATTTGATTCTTCCATCTACCACCTATGCAACCATAGGCTGTTAATTAACAGTGAGCTTTGTAAAACTGGGAAGACTAAGTGATATGTTTATTACTCCCTCTTCCTTCCCACTGACCTCAACTGTATTTCCACTTCTTTCCAAAACCCTTATTTGATTCTGTCTTTGATTTCTTGCTTAGAATTCTACCTCTGCTACCATTAGACATTTTGATATTATAGTTTCTTCTCCTGTTGCTGAATTCTCTGATGCCAGTATCTTACCTACTCTCCTTACTGCCTACTCAAGGCCAAGAGAATCCTGTACACTGCCTGTGTATCATAGTGTTCGTGTGTTTGTTTCTGGGCTTCTCTGCAGTATCTAGTTGCTCATGAGTAATGCGTTTAGATTGTATTTCTTTGGAATTCACAGTCTGGGTTGCCCAGTGTTGCCTGGATTAGTCAGGATCTAAGACTGGAGTTTGTCCTCGAAAGCTGACTGGAATTTAGAGTTAGGCCTAAAGGGAAATACCTGGAATTTTAGTCACAGTATTACCCTTTTAAAGAAATTTGTAGCTTTCCAAACACATTAATAAAACTTAATATGACTAACAATGGAGAACATCATTATTGGTGAGAATGGATTTGGGATAGATTTATTGATATTACTATTGCTTGATATGGAAGAGTCTATGCCTACGAGTATCTACAACAAACGTTCAAGAGAAAAGAAGTTCATTAGTTTGACTTCAGATGCCCAAATTGCATTCTACTTGACAAATATTAATTTAATGACTCATATGTCTTCTTCAGAATCTTAGGTACTCCTATGACTGCTCACTGAGAATTTTTTATGACTGGTGGGACTTGAAACTATAAGTTATTTTATCACTTATTTTTCAGGCAGATAAGGGGATAAATAGTTGTTAAAATGTAACTCAGACATTTTTAATCTTCAGAATTCTTTTCCTTTTAAAAGAGAAAAATTTGAGAAACACTGCAGTGTCCCTCATGTATGTCTTGATTCTTTATTAAAGGGGTACTAAAACCACATATGAGGCACCAAAAAACAAAATGGGAGGGTGTTTGAAGATTATTAAATGTGGGAGGGCCAGGCAGGCAAAAGCAAACATCAGCAAATAGCAGTAACTGAGCATGGTCATGTGAAGGCTGTTCCTTAGTACTATTGCTGTTAGCTTGGTCTCTTGCACTGGGGTAGGTTAGGCTGTGTGCATATGATCTGGCCCAGCATACAGATCCATGGATGTAGTAGACAGTGGTGACCAGATTCAGCTCTGAGTGGGATCCGGTTTGGCATGCTACTGTCAGTGGTTCACCACTCTATTTTTTTTTTTTTTTTTTTTTTGAGACTAGGTCTCACTATTTTAGTCCATGGAACCACAGGCTCACGTTGCCTGGGGTACCACAGACTCAAGCAATTCCCCAGCCTCAGCTTCCCAGGTAGCTGGGATTACAGGCATGCGCCAGCACACCCAGCTATTTTTTTCCACTCTTAACCCCAGTTTGCTGTCTGTCATCGTTGTACAGTTGAGTCCTGCTTACTCAAGAAGTGGGACACCTGACTGGCGATTGTGCTCTTAATCCTGTCGCATATATCTGATATATATTAGTGGTTCTTCAAGTTTAAGAATCATAAGTTGATAACATCAGTATCACCTGGTACTCATTAGAAATGCAAATTCAGACCTCTCCCCCTGCCTACTGAAACTCTTAAGTGGGATACAGAAATCAATATTTTTTTTTAAGAAGTCTTCCAAGTGATGCTGGTGCTCCCTCAGGTGAGAGAACCTCTGTTGTAGTTGTCTCTAACAGAGACATTAGAAGGAAAACTGATAAAGGACTTCTTTAGGGACTGTGAGGAGATACTGAGATCGTGATGGAGAACACAGAATGAAGGAATGCTATGAATGATCCAACAGAGAAAGACTTCACACTGAACTTGAGTGTGGATGTCAGTGATGCAAGAAGAAGCAGCTGGGGGTGGGGGGGGGGCCGGGAATTAACTGTTTGGGCTTCATATTCCTAAGTGAGAGGGTGATGATTGGAATCACAATGAGTATTAGTTTTTCCTGCATCAGTATAAATGAAGAAGTCTGCTGCATAAGGGCAAGCAAATACTTCAGAATCAAAGTTGAATTGTTTCACAACCATTGTAGAAGTCAGCAGTTAGTTGGAGTCAGAGATTCATACTATCTGTGGTGATGTGATGGTCACACAGGTTTATACATTTGTCAGAACTCATTAAATTGTATCCCAGAGATAAATGCGTATCACTGTAGATTCTGCCTAAACCTGTTTTAAAGTGGGAATGTGAGCTTATGGCAAGTAATGCGTTCCTGCCATTGAAGGTATTTGAGCTGTTTCAGAAGATATGTGATACGTCATAGTAGAGCTTCACACATGAGGGGGACTTGCACTAGCCACCTAAACATTCCTTGTAGTCAGTCACCTTTCCTGCTGTATCAGTGCAGCTGTTGTCATTTTGTGTAGACTGTTTTACTAATGTATTTGCTCTGGATCATTGTAACTTGTCATGATTTTAAAACCTATTCAAATGCAGGTGTGAAATATAGCAAATTCATTCACTGCTACCTATCAGAAGTGGAAACATTTCCACGATAAATCTTAAACATATTGTTTTCTTACTCCTGAAACACAATAATTTGTATTTACTGGGTCAGGGGTGTTTTATTCCTAAAGCAAATTGGCCTGTTTTAAATAAAAATCTTCAAAGAAGATAAGTTAGAAAGATGTTTGTTTGTTATTTGTTTTTCTTATTTTCCATCAAACCCACCATGACATGTAAAAGCTTTTTGGGGTGTTTTGGTTTTTTCCTAGAAAGTACATTCATCTGGAGAGTACGATGTTTGTGTATTTGAATGAATTTTAGTCTGAGATGGTTTTCACTATAAAGGTGCCACCCTTTTATTACCCAATAATTAAGTTGCCCTCTTTTTTCTTCATGCAAGTGAATTTGTACTTTGGACACAGTTTATCAGATGCTATTAATGAACTGCTATTAAGACCACAAGACTGCAGTACACGGAGCCCTGATTACAGGAATTAAAATAGTGTGTATTGGCTGACTGCTGGTCCCCAGCAGGACCGCTCACTCATAATTCCTTTGCATCTAGTCTCAGCAGGAGAAGATTGACAGCATTGAAGACCATGTCAACAGTGCTGCTGTGAATGTTGAAGAGGGAACCAAAAACTTGGGGAAGGTAAGATTCTGCTCCCGCTGACAAATCAATGGTACTCTGGCTCCCAGGAATCTCTAGTATTAACCCAATTGATCTGCTCTCTTTAATGTTGAGGGAACCAGCAATTAAGGAAATAAGGAAGAAATGACACATAGGTAGTGCAAGAAATCGATGGCTGTTGTAATATTCTACTCTAAGACTCATTCTATTAGGGAGAGAAATTTTTTCAGAGACAGTAAACCGTTACCCAAAATGAGGTGTTTTCGTGTTGCAAGGGAATGTTGGCAGAATCCAGTAAGGGCAAACGTGACAGCGCTCATGGAGTTGTGGGACTGACTATTTTCTATAGTTTTTAACCCCAGTTACATAGCATGGAATCATCTCTTCCACATAAAAAGCTTGGGCTATCTGTGGCTGCTGAAACTGTTTAAATAAGCCAGCTACATAGTTAGTGGATTGATTGTTTTGCAAGTAAAATCAATTTGCAGCAGTCTGCTCTTCCTACCTCCTTTTTTTCTCAGTTCTGAGAGCTGGAGCAATTGTACTACCTGTGGAATACTTTCTTCCCTCACCCTGCTACACTACACCCCCCCCCCCCAGTACAATCTCTAAGGTTAATTATGTACCAAGAGTTAAAGAGGCATTGCCAGGAGTAATGAGAGGAAAATGCACATCACCACAGGCAGATATTCTCAACTCAATTTCTAAATTGAATTTTTTTTTTTTTTGTACAGGCTGCAAAATACAAGCTGGCAGCTCTTCCTGTGGCAGGTGCACTCATCGGAGGAGTGGTAGGGGGTCCGATTGGCCTCCTTGCAGGCTTCAAAGTGGCAGGAATTGCAGCTGCACTTGGTGGTGGGGTGTTGGGCTTCACAGGTGGAAAATTGATACAAAGAAAGAAACAGAAAATGATGGAGAAGCTCACTTCCAGCTGTCCAGATCTTCCCAGCCAGACTGACAAAAAATGCAGTTAAAGCCAAACTTCTTATTCTTGGCACCAGTGTGTCTATTCTAAGGACCGGTGCTGCTGCTGCTGCTACTGGACGTGCAGTCAGCCCTGGGACAGGATCACATCAAGATAGTGGCGAGAGATACTCAAGTAGGAATGAACTGTGACAAGTGGATCTATTTTGTTGTGTGCTGGGGTGTTAGAGATTGAGGATATATAATGTTTATCAGGTGAAGTCTAAAGACTGCCCGGGAGCTGATTTTCTGTCTGTAAATGTGAAAACTGATCCATAACTGATAAAAACTTGAGTGTGGAAATGTGGACTCGGGAGACCTAAGGTTAACTGTATTGCTAAGATTATTTGGGCTTGTCAGCAAGGAAAAGAATGGGAGATCAGGAGCTTATCGGCTAGTGAATTCAGGACCAGGTGAACTACATATGGGAGTCCATTTGGTGAACCCTGTTGCATTTGGGTTCAGCTCTATTTTTTGGTGAAGGAAATCAGCACGAAAGTGAAGAGGCCGGCCCCGTCTTTTCTTTCAAATATCTTGTGATGCTGGCTTGTTTTCTGAACTCTTCCTTCTGCCTTTGTTTAAATAAAGAACAGAGAATTTCAAGTGCTGGGAGACCTAGTAAGCCAGTGGTGAGCTTGCTCTCTCAACCTGCCTATCTCCCAGTACCTCAAAGGTCTAGTGTCCTTTGCTTCCCCTCCCTCATCATTTTGAGTTTTTTGATTTGTGTGGGGTGCAGTCTCCCAGTGTGGAATGAGGACATTTTCTTCATAATCTACTTCCTTCCATTGTCTCCCATCTATATTCACCCTTTCCTGCAACCTGTAGGGGAAAAGGGAGAGGAGAGGAAAGGGAGGAGGAAGAAAGCTACAAATATTTCCAACATCATTAGCATTTGAATGAAAAGATCAGCAGGTGGCTGAAAAGGGAAAAGGGGGGTATCACAGGATATTTCCTGGGGCATCTTCCCTGCCACACTGGGAGTTTCTGATCCTGAATTCTTCCAGCTGCCTCAGGCAGGAGCTAAGAACTACCTCACTTCTGTCACTACCACCCTTCACCCCCATTTCTCTCCTTCACTTTTCACCACCGCTGCTTCCCCCCAGGATGACATCCATGCCTTTTCTTCCATTCAAGATGGTGACCACCAAAGCCCGATGCCAGGACTCAATGCTGATGAGGGATTGTGGTGCTCATCCAGCACTTGATGCCAGCACAGTGTGTATTTAAACAGCAGAAAGCTTTTATATGTAGGGGGTGGGGGAATTTACAGTGAGAATCCTCCTGTACGCCCACTTCTGCTTTACTCTTTAGAGGACACTAGGAACTGGCATTCACCAAGGTAGGAACTTGCTCAGGAGTTGCAGACTCATCAGGCATTTGAATGCTTGATCACTTCTCTCACGCTGCCTTTATGGCTAACAACTTTGATTGATTGCTAGCTTTTATTCATGTGTCTAATGTAAGAGGCCCTTTCTGTCATGCTTCTTTTTTTTGACTCACCAATGAATTTCAGTGAGAGAAAGCAACATTCTTGTCATTTAATAACTGGAAAATATCAAAAGTATTGCTACATGCTGACTTATTTCCTTAATATAATGCTAATAAGGAAGTACTTTGAATAAATGTCATATTTTGAGCCAGTATTTGGCACTGGATTACCTGCAAGGTTGCAACAAATTCTTTTGAACTTTTTTTTTTTTTTTCAGTTTTCTGATCCTCTAACAAAGGGTGTCCAAAGCTGAATGAGGATCAGAATCAACCCGAGATGGTTATTATGTAAAACAAGATCCCTAAATTCCATAGATAAGAGTCTGTTAATGGTCAGTTCAACCCAGTTAGTTAAAAGGATAAATTTTAAGAACGTTACATCGAGATTCAGTTCTATCACTGAATGCAGAGATGACTAAAATGCCACCCCTTCCTTGCTATCACTCCCACTCTGCCCAGTCAGGAGCAACTGTGCTAAAGCCTGCCTTCCTGGCAGCACTGGGGACTCATCATAATGTCAGGCTGGTTTTAGATAAGCACCTGAAGGAGGTAGCCTGCAACTGAAGCTCACATTTTGTTTTGGGATCTGGTTTTTACTGAGCCAGAGTGGAGCACCATTATCTGTGGGCATATAGGCCTTTGTTTGACTTTTCCTCCTCAGAAGGACCGGAATATTATTCCAGCAGTCTTCATGCTTAGCCAAATTACAATCCTTTTTAAAAGTTTTGCAATTTAAAATTTAGAAATTATATCTCAATTCCCCACAGTAGATCCTGTTAACCAACCTTTTGTGGAAATTTCTAGGTCTTTAATCAACGACAGATCATACCTCGAAGTGATAAAGTATTTAGAAATAGAAATGAGTCAGTATAACATTGAAACCAATCTTAAAATTAAATATTAATTTAATTTTATTATATTAAAATCATCTCTGCAATTCATGTCTTATTTTTACTGCAACAAGTTAGAAGCCAACTTTTTAGGTCTTAAAATTTATGGAGGTTCATTTTGGAGAAAGGAAGCACTTCTAAAGATATTTGGTATAATCTGAGAATTTTTAGAACAGAGAATTTGAACCTTTTTGGTTGTAATGTGTAGTAAAACAAATTTATTTTAAAACTCAGCATATGCACACTATAGAGCACTTATTATTATGTTTAGTACCCTTTGTTTTTTTTCAGTTTCAAAAGTGTGTTGGTTGCTACCTACTACATATGATTTCATGATTTACCAATGGATGACAGCCCTTAGTTTGAGAAAAGCACCCTGATAGAAGAACTGGTACTTAACTGAGCATCTTCTGTTAACCAGGCTCTCACTGCTCCTTTTACAGGTAAAGAAACTGAGTCTCAGAGAAATTAGTTTGTAAAAGGTTATTCAACAACAGGGTGAAGTCAGGATTTTTTAAAATTTTTAATTTATATATGTTCGTGAAGTCACATCTTTGTGAAGTCAGGATGTTAACCAGGTCTGAGCTACTTAACTATTACTTCTGTACAGTGCTTCTTCCCTACACAAAATCAAAGCTGTTCAATTCACTTCATCCATATATTCTTTAAGGCTTTCTTACCTTGAAACTGCACATGTAACTCATTTGCACTTTAAAAACTTCCTCTTTGTTCACCAAGACCAACAGCCTCAGAGTTTTTTGGTTTTTTTGTTGTTTTTTTTTTTTGAGACTAGGTCTTGCTATTTTTGCCCGTGGAACCACAGGCTCAGGTTGCCTGTGGTACTACGGACTCAAGCAATCCCCAACCTCAGCTTCCCAGGTAGCTAGGATAACAGGTGCGCGCCACCACACCCAGCTATTTTTTGGGACTAGGTCTTGCTGTGTTGCCCCGGGTGGGACTTGAACCGGATCCCCAGACCCCACCATGACTCCATAAGCTGTCGCTTATAGGCAAACGCCACTGTGCCTGGCTCAGTCTCAAAGTTTTTAATGGTGGCCAATGTAAAAGGCTACACGGCTGAATTAGGTCCATAGACTATAAAATTTAAGATATTTCTGTCTCAGCCACATACCTTACAGAGGCCCTTATGTATCTAGTTTAGAACCATCACTTCAGTAATGCTTTTTATATTTAACTGAAAGGTTAAAGCAATGCTATTAAAGTCATCGTAAGTCACAGAATCAAATTACTATCCTCCCCAGTGGTACCCTGAGGTAACCATACACTTACTGTGGTGACACTAGTATTACGGAAAACATTTTTGAGACTTCTCTTTTGGAGTCACTGCCAAAGATATTTACAAACCACATGAAAAAGCCGTCTCAGTGTTTATTCGTCACAGAATATACCCCTGTCCTTATGACCGCTTCTCTCTTCCTTCCTCAGTTCTGCTTTGATTCTGCCACCTTAACTCTTACTATGCTGTTGCCAGTAATTTGAGGATGCCCAGGAACAGGGTTTGCTAGCCTGAGTTCCGGAGCGAGAACTTTCAGGTCATGCTGCTGCTGAGTGTTATTAACGGAGGATTCTATGAGTTTAGAAACTTTCCTCTGCAACCTCACTGTTTGGCCTCCCTTAAGTGCCTAGCGTAGTTTCCACAGAAATAAGGATGGAATCCTGGTAATACCAATCATAAGACATTGCGCAAACCCATGATATAAACACGCAGCGTCCATTTTTCTCTAGTCAAAGTACAAAAACCAAACCAAGCCGTGTTTATGTTAACTTCAAAACTGAAATAGCATTTTCACGGTCCCCTTCGTTCTTCATTGCTGCCATGTGAAGTCTTTGGGAGGACGGATGGGGGGAGGGGGATAAAGAAAAGCCTCAGAAAAAGGTTGTCCTGTGAAATGGGACCTATTCTTTTTCTGTAGTAAAATGTAACATTACTGTGGCGCTCAGCTTTTTATGAATGTTAGACCATGTTCTTACATAGTCAGAAGCGCAGCAAAGGCAGGGAAGCTTCCCCATGGCCTAAATTAATATAAAAGTTCTGTTTTGTTTTCATTAACAGTGCTTTTGGTTGCCAGCAGCTGGTTCTCACTATGCTCAGTAATCTGATACCCATTTACAGAGAAACTTCTTGGATATTTTATTAATGATCATGGTACAAAGGTCCACATTGCTACTATCAGATTATTACAGGATACAAGAAATAATGTGCATTATTACTGAAAATAGAAGAATGTAAGAGATGTCAAAGGTAATTATTTATCCAATATCAAAATTAGCTGACATCAGAAACTAGAATTATAATCAAGTGTTTTGCTTGCAAAGCATGCTAGGCCAGGCAGGATAAGGGGAGCTGGGAGGCAGGAATCTTTCTCTGGGCTCTCACATATCTCCCCTCTTCCCCCACGGCTGCCCAGGTTGCATTCTCCTCAAGCTCCCCTCTCCGGGCTCCCCAGGGTGACACCATCCTTTTATACTTTCCCTTCTAGGCCCAGGTGTGCCCAGAATCATCATAAGGGACTGGGATGAGAGAATGAGGGGCCACTTTTCAGCACCACGCCCCTGCTGTGACGTGTGTGTTGTCAGGAACACAAGCATTTACATGAAACACGGCCTGTCTCATTCCCAAAGAACCTGGCTCAGTGTACATTTGCCATCTACTCACGGTTTCTGGTGCATCTTCCACATCGGCCCAAACGGTTCCACAGTGGCCATGATCTAGTCCAACAGGGAGTGGTCACCCTGGCCAGATTGCCAGCTCTTTCAAGGATAGGTTCAAGGTCACTGAGGCCACTCTCTCCATCTCCTGCGCTATACAGATATTCCTGTCTACCTCCAGGTCCATAAACTCAGCAGCCAAGCTGCCACAGGCTCTCCTGGTTTCTGACGGAACTGTTCACCCAAGTCGACCAGTTCCATTTGGGTGTATGGGCGATACATGGTGAACTCCATCACCTGGGGCGGCCCAGCAGCTTGACCCTCTGGGTCCCTGGGCTGCTGTGGTCTCATCTTCTCTGTCAAGACCATGCAAGTCTGGAGCTTCTTTACCTTTGTAAGCACAGGGCAAGCCTGGAGCGAGGGGCCAGCCTCCGTCCCCACTCCAGACGAGGAGTCTGGCATATTTTTCATTTTGTTCACATTATCTCCTAGTGTTCTTCCTGGTGCTCTTCCCCAGGGTGATGCTGCCCTTCTAGCCCCGCCTCCTATGCCCAGGTGTGACTACTCACACATGATGCGCACACCCATTGGGCCAGGTGTGTACGATCATGGGGAAAGCACAATACCACAGGTGCTGGTCATAGAGGCTAATGGAGGAAAAAGTCTGACCAGCTCTTTGCCCTACACCATGGTCCAAGGAAAACATCCTCAAAGTAATTTAACTTAAATGTTGTTATGCCATGTCAAATTACTACGGCGTGTCTTTCAGGCTTTCCCAATCAGGCCGTATCTGGTTTGTTTTTTGTTTTTTTTTGAGACTAGGTTTTGCTATTTTTGCTCACGTTGCCTGTGGTACCACAGACTCAAGCAGTCCCCAGCCTCAGCTTCCCAGGTCGCTGGGATTACAGGCATGTGCCACCACGCCCAGCTATTTTTTTTGGGTGCAGGTGTTGCCCTGGGCGGGTCTCGAACCGCGATCCCCAGTCCCAGCTGCAACTCCATAAGCTGTCGTTTGCAGGCATGTGCCACTGCCAGGCTTCAGGCCTTATCTGTAATGGAAGGGAAATGGGTGGGGAGTCAGCAAGCTAGAGTTGTTGGTTTGGCTTTGTCTGTGGTAGTAACCCTTTCTCAGGCGGTGGCTGTCTTTCCATTCCAACTGGGGATTCCCAGCCATGAGCCTTAGTGGTCACTGACTTGATTCCCTTCATTTTTGTATCTAGCCAGACACCAGGTCCTGTCAGTCCTACTTTAAATATTAACTGCATCCATTTCTAGTATATTCATGATCATTATTCTAATAAAAGACTGTTATTACCTCACACCACTCTTCATCATCCCCAAATTTCAGCCACTCCTCTTATCACCACACAAGAATGAGAACCAGGTTTGTTTTTCTGTTGGAATTTTTAAGTGGCTTCCACTGAATATATGATAAAGTTCAAACCCCTTCAGTTGGCATTCACAGCTTTCCAAATTCTAGCCCCAGCTTTTTTTCTTCACTCTACTCGCCATCTGACAATGCCACTGAAAACCAGACATTCACGAGAATGATTTTAAGGTTTTCTTGTGGTGAAAGCACACACTGGTGGTAAACTGCATATTTCCAGACTCCATTTCCATAATACTGCATTTTACGAAACTCATCTACTGAGATTTGTTGACACTTTCAAACAAGCCTGAAAGTTTGTTTCCAAAGGAAAAGATATCTTTCCCCTGTGAAGAAATGACACTTGATTTCTTAACCTCCCATTGACAGTCTTGTCACCAGTGTATGATAGCCAAAGCATGAGGGTTTTCTTCAGTAGATACTCCAGTTTTGAGTGGATGATTGTCAAGCTCTTGTGAGAAACTTGACTAATATTTGAGAAAAACATGCCAGAGTCCATGTTGCCCATGTAATCCTTGAGTACTTGGGATTTTTCTGTGTTAAGGTTAATCGATAAAAAGCTGTGTTTACTAGGGTTTCACTACTAAAGCCCTTAAAGATGTTTTCCACTTTATAAAATCCTTGATGTTAGCAAGGATAAGCACAAGAAAAGGCCCGGTGGTGAGAATTTATAACAAACCCTGTAAAGCTTACTAAATTATTATGTTGTTAAATGATGGTTATATCAAGAATCATGCAATAAATTCATTCATTCATTTAACATCTAATTGAATGCCTATTGTGTGTTGAGTGCCAGAGCAATATGTAGAAAAATATTAGACCTATAGAAATTTACCCGTGTAAATCATTCAAGCAAATGAATTCAGAGACCTACAGCCGGTAAATCCCAGTAACACATGGTAAGTACCCCAAGAGAGGACTGGACAAAGTAATCTGAGATACAGCTAGAATGACCGGCTCTGCCTGGAAAAGACAGCAAAACTTTTGCAGAACGTGCAGAATATGAACCACACTCTGGAGAACAGCCTGACTGAAAGCGAGGTTGTGGGCAAGATGAAATGCACGCAGTAAGGATTCAAACATGAAAGAGCAGAAAGAGCACAACGTACTTAGAGAACACTGAGAATTAAATGTTTGTTGTGAGTGGGAAGCTGGCTGGGTGGAGACTAGAGCAGGTATGGCTTTTTAAATTGTGATGACTTTTGTTAAATGGGATTGGCATATTGTTTTTGTACCAGATAAAACACATTACTCTCTGAGTTCTTTGTTTTACATTTGTTGCCTGAGAAGTTAATAATAAACTTTGGTTCTCAGTGTATTTGGCACAGTTGCCTTTGTTTCCCATGTGTGAGAAATGATTTGTGCTTTCTTACCTCTCTGCTACGAGATCCCCAACTTAATATTATTATTGAATATCTGCTTTCTTCCTGTTCTGTTACTCATTCCAGAATATTTATGGACAACCCACTGAGAAAATCATGAAATTTCCCTTTCCGTATCCAAGAACTTCATGGTCCAGTTTTCCATCTCTACATGAAAATTTCTTTGACCACGCAATTCAGCAGCTCCTATTTTCACTTGTGGTAAATTCTGCAATGTTGTACTACTTTATAGGAATAAAAGTCTTTTCTCGGTGATGGGGTGATTTCCCCAATTAGTTTGTAAATTTCAGGTAGAGACCCTATAATTGCTTCTTGGAGTGTTTTATGTGAATTATGGCGAGAATGGGAAATTTCATTCCTCTTAGTGACTCCCAGGCCATGGCCCATGTCCCCTGCTGTCTTTCAACAACATGTATTAAAATACGAAAAAGCTTTCTTAATACATTTTTCTTTTCCCAATTAAAATTGACTTGGAAGAGAGAGGACCTAATAGGACCTGAATAACTGAAGAAAAGGTGTGGGAAAATTTGATTTGATAGAGCCAGAATAGTAGGGACCCAGGGATTTATAATCTACTGTTTTAGTTTTGAAACAGGATAGCGACAGGAATGTCATTGCTCTGAGGTAAGTGAAGATTGGAATTAGGCAAGGGCAAGGCTGAAGTTAAGAAGGAGACATTTGGCCCCAAATCCCTGATGGTCAGGTTTATATATTTACTCCACTAAACCGCCTCTTGGTGAGTTGATAAAAATGGAGGAAAGGAATTAAGTGTTTGGCATTGCCATGCTCCATAGACATTAGGTCTTTTTTTCTTCAAATTTTATTGGCATTTATAACAGATTGCTGCCCCTCAGCTGTCTCTTAGGGTGAGGGTCAACATCTCAGGACTTCCTTCACCTTCCCCTCCTGGCACTCCCACCTCCCTCTTGATACTCCCATTATGTCTCACAGGAAGGTCATAAAGATGAAAGGAATAATAATGTAAAGCATCCTGTAATACTTGCTCATAGTAACTGTACAAATGTTAGTTGCTGCTGTCATCATTGTTATGCTTCCCGCCCCCGCCCCCCCCCCCCAAAGTTTAAAGGAAAGGGAATGAATAAGTACCAAGTACATATAAAAATAGCATTAGGGAGACACCTAAAATGAATGACTGGGCAAAAATATAAAAAGTCCTTAAAATGGCTTTTTAAAAAAAATAGTTATTGAGGTGGCATAATAATGAGGTGCCTGGTAGAGTCTCTCTCATGTCTATTAAGAATGATATCCAGACCTGACAATGTGTAAGATCTGAGTAGAACTGGAGTGATCCAACATCCCAGTCTGGAGCAACCCAAATTTACATCTGTCCTTCGGGTAAATTTATAAAATTATGAATACTCCATTTCACTCTCAAAAATAAAGTGCATGAAACACAACACAGATAAACCAACATAGTCTTTCCCCCCGAAAGGCCCCGCATTGTCGGAGACAGCAGGACACACAATCCCAGGCAATGCTTGGCTGTTGCAGTATATGAGAATAAAGACAGCCTCTGTTAATAGAATTCTCCTGGAGGGGAGAGGGAGCCTGATGTGTTTAGGAAAGTTTAGCTCTGTTACTTGGCAAAGAAACCACTTCCTGATCCCAAGGCCTTGCACGCACTTCCATGGCCCCAGCTTTAACTCAGCATTGAACCTGTAACGTTCTATTACAGTCACCTTTTTGCTCACCTGTGCTGCTCCTTGTCTCAACTTTGAGCTCCACGATGGTTAGGGCTATTCTCTTGTTCCATTGTATGAGCCTGGCAACAGCAGAGAACTCATGCTTGCTGAAGGATAAATGTATTTTGTTTTGTAAACCACACATGGTGTTTATCAGCTCACTATCCTCTGTCTTTCCATAGGGTTGGGCAGACTTGCTTCACAGAAAATGTGCTGTGTTTGTGAGCAAGTTCCCAGCATCCCTGCAGGGCTCTGCACTGCCTCAGAGGGCACTCCAGTTCACCTAACTCACATATGTAGCTGAGTTGGTGAAGTTTTTATTATAGGTTAGGCACCCATAACCAGCTAGGATATGACTAAAGGTAACTCTCCCAATCACATTTGTGACTAAAATTGTTAGATGATTGGAATCTGCAGATGAGCCAGCAGAGTCCATTCCAGTTATGATTTTTTTTTTGGCCTTTATTCATTTATTATGTTTCTTTTTGTTTTTGTTTTTTTTCCATCAGAGGTTTATTGATCACTTTCAGTGCTCTAGGATGCTGGGAATACAAAGTGGAGCTCCTGTTTCCAGGGTATTCATATAATAATAAGGGATGTGCTTCCAATTTAGAATCAGAATGGGCCTATGAAAACATAAAAAAGGGCTGTGGGGGCCACTGGGGGTGGCACTGTCCTGGGCATTGATGGAGGAATAGAATGTGAGGGTAAGGGAGGGGCTTGGAAGGGGGGTGTTTTAGAGAAGCAATTTGTGAGCAGTATTTTTCTTCCTGGATTGATTCTAAAACTTATTGTCTATGGGCAGGCCAGTTTCTCCTCCATTTTATTATTTTTAGCATCAAGTAATTTATTTACATTGTTCATAGGCCATCCGGCACTCACCAGTCTTAGTACCAAGAACAATTCTCTAAAATAACTAACTGGGTTTAAAGTACCAGCTCTGATGCTTCAACTAAAGACTAGGTTTGAGTCAGCACATGGAGTCATATAACTTCCCATTCCGATTCAAGAAATATGAAATAATCTAAAAAATAACATTAAAAATGGAAAAACCTTGTGACTCTGGTCATCTGCATTCTGAGCAAAATGTTTACAATATGTATTATTTATGGCAAAAGGGATTAAAAAATCTCAAAGATAGAAATACTTTATAAATATAATTTTATTACTTGGAAATACATACAAAAATTCAAACACAGCTGAAAAACACAGTTGCCAAGCAGAGGGCCTATCCAACCTGTATTAATGAACACATAAAACAGAATGAGCATAAAATAATCAAGTCCAACTTGTTTTCTTCAGGGTCTTTTAATACTGGTTTAAAAGTTATTCTTTATGACTCTAACTCTTTCCCCCCAAAACAGACTGCTAACATCTCAATTTGGGTTCGAGATACAGTTACTTAAGAAAAATAGCTACTTTATTATAATTATTTGAGAATTGGAACGATCCTTGTTCATTTCTAAGCTACTGTCCCCATACATCTTTTATAGTTCCTCAGAAATTCCCAGAAGTCGCTAACAGCATTTGCAATTTCAGCAGCACTTGGGACACCTGAGATTGGGCCTGAAAGTCCTGAAATTATTTAAGGTGTTATTTCTCACTTCTCAGTTTTGCAGGCTTTATTATTGTCAAGTCAGACTACTGACTGATTTGTTAATCCATTACAGTATACTTTTCTTTTTGGCCTCAATTTAGTTTTTGTTGTTTTTGGAAGACTTTTTGGCAATCGGAGCACTTCCAACAAATTTAAGTTCATTTTGAACTTTTAACATTTCAAACATTGCTTTCCATTTCACTCGCCTTTTGGGCCTTTATTATGCCAGTTTTCCCTTATACAATCTTGGACAACCTGACTCCATCAGAGCTCTCTCTGAGATGATTTAGATGCCCATTCTCTACCTTACTCTCTAAATTCATTTGGTTTTTCCCCTTTTGGTCTACCTCATTGGTGGAACAATTTTTAAAATACTGAAAAACCTAGTGGTCGACAAGCAAAAGTTCTGTTTCTTTTCATTTTGTGATTCAACTGTGTTCTTCAGTCTAGTCTTGTACCCCTTTTCTTCACACCTGAGGAGCCTGAGGTCCAGGGTGAACTGGGTAAATTGAGAAGGACCTGTTACTGCCTGTCAATTGTAGTGTAAACCTCTTTAAATTTGCATAGAGGCTCTGTACAATCAGTTTCCATTTCTTCCTCATTTTCCTAGCTACTAGTGCCCCCCCCATCCCCATACTCTATGGTAAGACCTTATTTTTTTCTATTACATTTTGCTGTTTCATATCTACATATTCTCCCCACCCAGATTCCTACTTCCTGAAGAACACCCATTATTTTTTAAAAGTTTATCATAAAAATAATCACACTGAACTCTTTGGAATCAATTGCTCCGTTATGCTCCATTAGCCACTATTCTCTTCTGTCTTTACATCTATAACCCTTGTTATTGTCTAAAAACCTACTTGTCTTAACTACACAGACTATAAACAACTCTAGGGGAGGTATTATGCTTATTCATCTTTGTAGTCATCATTACAGCACCCATAAACTTGCACTGAACAACTGTCAGATGAAATCTTCCCCAAGATTCCTTCAATTCTACTTGAATTTCTGTGATCTAGAGTTACAGTCCTTCAAATATCTAGACTGCTCTTGAATCCAATACACCTTTGCTAAGCCTCAGTACCTATGTTTTGTTTGTTTTTGTTTTTTTAAGAGACTAGGTCTTGCTATGTTGCCCAGGACAGCCTTGAACCCGTAAACTCAAGTGATTCCTAGCCTTAGCCTTCCAAGTAGCTGGGATTACAGCATGCAACTACCATATCCGGCTCTTAGTCCCTATGTTTTACAAAGTTTTTTTATCCTAGAGGTTTATCCAATGGGTATTAGCCAATACTACACCCTGGAGAGAGGTATGAAAGTCACTACACTTGCTTCCCACATTGGTTTTGCAATCTAGACAAGAGCAGCAACACTAGAGCCTTAAGTTCCAATATGTGTGAATGCTAAATAATACAGCCGCCAATCCATTCACTTTTTTTTTTTTTTTTTTTTTTGAGACTCGGTCTTGCTATTTTTGCCCATGGAACTGCAGGCTCACGTTGCCCGGGGTACCACGGACTCAAGCAATCCCCAGCCTCAGCTTCCCAGGTACCTGGGATTACAAGTGTGTGCCACCACGCCCAGCTATTTTTTTGGGACTAAGTCTCACTATGTGCCTCTCCGGCAGGACTCAAACCGTGATCCCTGGCCCCGGCCGAGGCTTCCTAGGCTGCCACCTACAGGCATGTGCCACCATGCCTGGCCCCATTCACTTTTTTAATATTAAGCCACTCCGTTATCTTAGATCACACTGAACTTGGTACTTGAGGTCTTTTGGCAAACTTTCAAGTCAACTCTCTGTAAACTAGTATTATTATCTTTTATCATTTTTAGAGCCAGTCACACAATTACACGTTTATTCCAGTTAAATGCACATCTTATGAGCTAGCTTGCTCAATGTAAATTTTCATTGATTGCCTCAGATTTGGTCTCTCTTCTGACCTTGAAAACTACAATTCTGATTTTATTCAAGTTGTTGATTAAAAACAATGACAAGAATAGAATTAGGCCCAACCTTTTAGGAAGTTCGCTCTTGTTTTTCTCATTAACAATCTGGTAAAATATACTAAACATGCCCCTTACCACCTTATTAGCAACATCCATTATTCTGAATGAAATGACAGATAAGTCATGCATAACTAAGAATTCTAGGCTGTTTTTTAAAAATAACAATCATTAAATATCCATTATAAATATTCACTTTATTTTAAAAGAATTGGAAGATGTTACATATATTACATACTATACGTAATGGCACATGTCAACCTTTTAAGCTTAAAAATAATCTTTCCCAAACTGGGATTGACGTGGACTCCAAGTATAAAATTACTCTTGGCCTATAGCACCAACCCAGGCCCAGAGGAAAGCCAACTTTGACCTAGTCTGTCCTCTGGCCTTGGGCTTCCTGATATGACACTGAGGATCCTCTCCCTCTGGTTTTGTTCCCTGGCAGTATTGCGGCTTGGCACAGGGACCCACTTGACTGTACACTCAGGCCTGGGAAATCAGGGAATCTAGAGGTTAGGGTCTTCTAACAATTTCACAGTGGGAAAAATGGAAAACATATGTGCCTTACTGTTTTAGATCTATACAACTGTGACAAGACTCTACAAGATAGAAGGTTAGAATTATTGAAGTACAATTTCTCTGCTGGTTTTTCTCTTTGGGAACTGATGTGTTGTGATAGGAGGAACCTTAAAAGTCATTCAGTTCATATGGGTTAACCTGCTCCATGAGTCTCTTCCTCTCCCAGATTTAGGTAAAATTCAAAGCTTTAAATACCATTCATATGCCATGTTGTTAAGACAAACTCGCAGAAATTTAATAATGCTTTTCATTTTCTTTTCCTTAATTCGTAAGGACAATTCTTAACAAATATTCTGACTTATGGTTCTCCTCATCATAGTGTGTTTACGTTACACATTTTAAGAATCAAAAAATACCACTATGGAATTTTCAGAAGCAGTGTTCGACTAATCAGTAAAACACGGTACACAGTGTGAAAATTTTAATTTATTCCCTTCCCAAAAATCCATGATATATACCCCTTAGCTTTGAGAAATATGATAATGAAAATATCGACAGAATTGATCATATGTAAAGAAAAAAAAGAAAAGCACATACTACGGGAAACATCCCTAAGTCCTCTCTAACCTAGTAGTGCAAGTTAATGTGATGTTTCTGGCAACGTCACCTTTTACTTGATTTATAAAAATTTTACAGGACAGATTTAAAGCAAAGATAGGCCTCTGTTTTTGCTTTTGTTTTTAACCCTAGGAGATTTTTTAAAAAGAGGCTATATTAAATGACAAGGTATTTTGAGTCAGGGGGGAGAAAAAAATTAAAAACCCAAAACTTCTTTCAGTTTATTCAAAATAAAAATACACATAGAATTATGAAAATATAGGTTTACTATTTCCACCACATAAGTTGATGCTGCTGTTTGAAAGGTCTGCAAATTGTTTTTCAAGTTTTTAAAGCTCATCTCGATCCCTCAATAGAGTATACCTATATTCACTTGGTGCTAGTTTCTGGAAGGAGCTCTCAGGTGGACTGCTTGCTACATCTCCGGCTTGCTACAAAAAGAAAATTAAAACTTTATGTCAATATATTTTATAGTATCATAGTAATTTAATATGAATATGGGATGGATGGTAGTTGCCCTATATGTATTTAATTGGTAAGCTAGATGGCTTTGCCAAAGACAAAAGTTTGAAATTGGTTTTCCCCATTTCAAATGCCGTTAGATTCTCCAGAGTAGGCTGTCACAGAGTAATTAACTATGGACTTATTGATAGTTTCTGAGACATAGTGAGAAGAAATAAAAGACCTGACACCTGCATACGTTCTAGAATATTCTGTAGAAGTAGCAAACTCTATTCTCCTACAAATGACTGTGAAAGAAACTAAAAAATACCTACTAAGTATACAGAGCTCTTACTTAGCAATTATCAGGATACAAGAAATTAAAATAAATGACAGGAAACAAATATAATACTATAAGAAACTAATTTCTGTAGTTTACTTATGCACCAACAATGAACAAAAAATACAGCGGAATGTAAGAATGGCTTCCAAAATTTTCAAAGAAAAGATTGTAGCAGACTTCCCTATTCTGGGATCCTCATGAAAAACATGACTATAGCTAATGCAGACACACAGAACAGTCATGATACTACATGAAGTGGCACACGAACATTATAATGGGAATCTATATGTCTACAAACTTCCCATTTTACTTTTTCATGTTCTTCCCCAGTACATATTTTTGTTTTCTTGGGAGGATATATATATATATATATATATATATATATATACACACCTTTGGTTTATCTGTCTAATGGAGATGTTGAAACAAGAATAATGCTAAGCCCTTTCTTTCCAAAGCCAGATAAATTCCTATATTTCTGAGGAAAACAATCACATAAGGGTTACTCCCAACAAAAAGTTTGCCTGCTTTTACAGTTGCCTCATTATCAAAGAAAAATCTCACCTTGGATTTCAAAAAAGCATGCCATCAGATTTTTTAAGAGAATGCTCAACTCTGAACCTAATTTGACTCTTAAAAAAAAATTCATTTAAAGATTTGACTTTCTTTTATACATGGAGTTTCTCTGTCCAAAATCATGGATTTAAATTCTATGCATATGAAATAAGAGTGTTTGGGTATATCTCATCTTTCCCCTCAGTATAATGGGAACAGGCAGGATATATAAGTCAGTAATGCATCAAAATGAAAGTGTTTAAGAAAAAGGAACATAGAAATCACTTATAATAGAAGTTATGAGGTAGAGATAAAATTTTCAGATTAAAAAATATGTATACACATATAAATATAAAATGTTGATAATTGTGAAGCATTCTAAGTTTCAAATGAAGATGCTATATTTAAACCATTCATTTTTACACTACTAATAATTTAGCAAGAATACCAATTATTATTCCCTTTATAGTGTGGTCAACACCCCAATCACAGAGAAAGCTTGAGCAATTAGTGGAATCCACAGATTTCTTTACTTATCTACCTATTTCCAAACTCTAGCTCCTACTTCCATTTTAAGCTAACTGTGTTAACACATTCACAACTGTATGTATGTTCTACCATCAGACAGTGCTCATTTGTATTTTCCTCCACTGACAGGGCTGGTTTATGTTAAATGAATTGAACTAATGAAGCACACCTGTGCGTGCATGCACCACCAGTGGGTATATGCTGCCTCACAGGACAACCGTGCCTGTACCACATGGTACATGCCAATGTGAATATGCTAATTAGTACTTTTGTAATGATATCCCACAGAGAACAAATGTACTGATGACCATCTCAGTTCATATGATTAAGAAACTATACTGTAACATTCTTACAACTTCTCTGAAGGTGTACACGTTTAAAATTAATATTAAAAGAAATATAATTTGTATAGTCTATTCAGAATTTGTTTATAAAAACATTTAGGAACAGAAAGAGAGCAAGTCTGTTAAGAGCTTTAGACCCTCTTTAAGACAAACTGAAAAAGAAAGTTCCCAGTGAAAAACAAGAGACCTACCTGGCCTGGAGCTATATCAGTTGGGTCAGGACCATGATGGAATTCTCTGTGGAGTTTTCCAGAATGTAAGTCAAATACAAATTGCTTGAGTTTTCCAGGAATCCTAAAACCATCAAATAAAAATTTTGGTTAAACTCTTAAAAGAAACTTATAGTTCTCTTTTACCAACTTGACATTTTTTTCTTTCATTTTACCTTTAATTCCCACCATCTTACCATTACTACTACAGGCAAATAGACATTGAACATTTCTACAGTTGAATCATTGTATATAGAAATTCTGCTGTTTTGAGTTCAAATTCACACACTTGTCTCAAAGAAAGTGTGTTTCTATGGCTATTTTAGCAGATACATTAGAGACCACAATGATATTGTCCTATACCTTACTTAAACATCACTCATCGTTGGATCTTCCTTAACCTAGGTAGTAACAACCAAAATAGCAAGTTCCTGCACAGGCACATTAAAAATAACAGCGCTCAAAAGGGAAACAGTGTTGAGGCAAACCATTAAAAAGTGGTAGCTTTGTGAGCCAGGCATGGTGGCTCGTGCCTGTAAGCTTCAGTCTATGAAGCGGCCGGGGCTAGGAATCACGGTTCAAGTCCCACTCCGGGCAACACAGCGAGATCTAGTTCCCAAAATTAGCTGGGTGTGGTGGTGCGCATCTGTAATCGCAGCTACCTGGGAAGCTGAGGTTGGGGATTGCTTGAGTCTGTGGTACATGAGCCTGCGGTTCCAAGGGAGGCTAGTCTCAAAAAAAAAAAAAAAAAAAAAAAATGGTAGCTTTGGGACCAGAGTGAAGAGGTGGAAGCCTAAGTGCTAGTACCGTTTGACTTTCATTAGCATTTGAATCTTGTCAGCCACCAGGTGATCATCTATAGCCTACTTGTTTACGAATCCTCTTTGAAGTGCAGATTCTTGACGGCATTCACTAACCAGCAGAAAAATTTACCTGTCTGTCTGTCTGTCTATCTATCTATTGATCGATCTATCGACTAGGTCTTGCTATGTTGCCCATGGTAGTCCCTATTCCACAGACTCGAGCGATCCCTAGTCTCAGCCTCCCAGGTAGCTGGGTTTACAGGTGCCCGCCACCGCTCCCAGCAGCTTTTTCGAGACCAGGTCTCACTATGTTGCCCAGAGTAGTCTCAAATCTGAGAACTCAGGAAGCAATCCCAGGTCTCTTGCTTCCCGGCGCTTGAATTATAGGCATGTGCCACCACACCCAGTGAAAA